>CAJNIZ010031158.1:0-38053 GCA_905231905.1 Symbiodinium pilosum
CGGTTCCTGTGTGCAGGCGAGTTGTGTTCGCTACTACCTACACTGGAAGCTATTTGAGCCGTAGTGGCTAATCAAATGGAAAAGAAAATGGAAAATGAAATGGAAACTGGGATTATATAGGGGTTCAGCGCCGAATACGTCTAAAAACAGCTTAGGCATAGTCTTTCATTACAGGCACAGGGGTCTCTGTGGGATGGCTGGGGTGGCGGGGCCTGGGTGGAGTCCACACCGTTCATGGGCTGCCATACGCGCTTTCGTACACGGAGCTCCTTCAGGTGTGGGGAGAGTTGGGATACGTAGTTCAAGGCTTGGAGGTTTGTGGGCTGCAGTTTTCGCCGCTTGTAATGTGGGCAAATCTCATAATGGGATGGATATTGATAAGTACTGCCCGCTGGTTGTTGTGCCCAACCGCCTTCCAGCACAGTACCCTCAGCCCGTACCGACCACCCACCATTCCGGAGCATCCACTGCCTGCTTCGCTTAAACCTGCAACGGTCCCCCAAAGCCCCAACACAGCACATCAAGCTTAGGATCTTCACGCTTGTGCTACAACCGTATGCTCTCGGTTGTATTTTGACTTAATTCAAACTACCTGATCCAAACATGCTGGTCCGTGAAACATGCCAAAGAGCATGCACACGCAGAGTAAATGTGACATGAGGTGCTTCAATCATCTCTGCGACCATTTTGGCTCCCACGTGCTCTTACTCGCTGGGTTTTTTTTTATGGGGAACCTTTAGGTCCAAGACGTCTAATCAATTCCAATCCGTTCAGAGCTTGGGATCCTTTGGTCAACCCTCAACCTACAGCGCCCTCTTCAATTCCCAGCACTCCCACGGTTTAGGATACTTACTATCATACATGATTCCTATAGAGTATCGACAGTATAGCTGCGTACTGCTCCCTCAAGCAATTCAGAGCTCAGAGACCTTACGCGCCCCCAAATCTCTAGATTTTGCAAGCCCTACACCTTACGCCCACACTCTTCCAGTGCGCCTCCTCTAGGCCCTGCACCATCTTCTCCAGGGCCTGCTCCGACTTTCTATACCACAGAGGAGTCTATTTTGAGCCATTCCCCTCTCAGCACAGTACAATTTGCCACAAAAAGTGCTACAGGAGCTGGATAAAAGTTCCTTCTGTCAAGGGCTCTTGCTGTAATGACGCATGACCCAAGACAAGATTCGCATAACATGCGTAGAGTTGAAGGTGCAATAAGGTTTAGAGCTTAAGGTTTAGATCTAGCCGCTTAGGTACCATCGATGCGGCTTTGCAGGAGCTTTCAGGGGCGATTGCGAAAATTGTCTCAAGGGCGAACAAGGCTTCTGGCTAGTTGTGGATTGTCCAAGTAGTTCCCTGCAGGGAGGAGAATAAGTGTGGTAATTACAGAGTTGCCGAAAAGACGCGCAGGGGTAGTCCTCACAAAAGATCCCCCATACTCTCAAAAGCCCCTTGTCCTTTCAAGGGACTCCTTTGGTGGACATATTGTTGCCAAACTCTATATACTGCAAGGTTCGGCTCAACATGGTCAAGCTATGAGCTGGGGTCAGAAGCCGCGGTCACACTCAGTCGTGATCCACAACTTTTTTTTTGTCAGGGCTCCCTCCACAACCAATTTGCAGATTTGGTGCGCACTTGTGCCCCCTAATTCAAGGAAATTGCTTTCCAAGGAAACTGCTTTTCGCATCCAAGCACGTGCCAGCTAAACCAAACAGAAAAGCACGTGCCAGCAAAGCCAAACAAAATGGGCCTGCAAAGACTCAACTTCCACATACCTTCAGCAAAATCACTGCAACTACATGCCCACAGTCACCAAACAATTGCGACCACCTCAAGTCCAACTCCTCCACAGGTCATACGTGTTTCTGGTAACTCTTTTTCCGGGATGGGCGCACCGTGTCTACGGTGTATGCCCCACCGAAGGGCTTCCAGAGCTCGTAGATGACCTGCAGAGTCATGACCTTGGCTGCTTCATTTGGACTCCGGCGTTGGGGTGTAGGTCAAAGTTGGGTGTTGTGAAGGGCTTACAGGTATCCAGCTTTTGGCCAAGAGCTCTTCTGTGACTTGCGCTTGATTCTTTCAGCTAGCGATAGATAAAAAAAAATACATAAAAAAAAATGATATCTTTGATATCATTTTGTGATAGTAGAATTTTAAGCAGCAAGAAACAGCCCAATCTACATCTACCCGCGGCTCAACTCTGGCTGAGCCTGTTCCTGCACATTTTCTGTCCTGAACAAATGAACCCCTATATGAGACTTTCTCAAAACGCGGGCCCTTGGGGACCCTACAGATATAATCAGATATATGGGGGCACTAAGAAGATCGTTGCTGGGGATGATATAACAGTTTAACAGACTCCAATGTCTGACCCCAAGTTCACCCCGTGTACCCCCTTGCACCACCAAATAATCTTTGGCATGCTCACAACTCCTTTGACATCCATGCAAATGCGAGCGGCGATAGCGCCCGACATGGCGCCGAAGAACAAAGCCTGGATGCTCAGAATCCTTGTGGCGATTGAGTCTGCTGTCTTAAATGGGAGTTTCTCAAAATCATGGGCTCCACTTCAGGAATGTCCATAAGGATCCCCGTAGTCTGGAGCGTATAACCAGGGACACGGACTTTAGTAAATACCCAAATCTGAAACCACAAGAAAACGCGTCAGCTTCTTTGAATGGCCTTTGGGATGGCACAAGAAGCTCATCAGGGTTTACAATTGTCCTCTGCATTAAACCTGAGTTCATTCTGGGCTGACCCTTGGATGATGGGCACTTCAGAGCAGAGTTTGTCACCCCAGGTGACCAGAGAATCTCAAATTTTCCAGGCCCCCATATCCACGAGATTCAGTACAGGCTTCTGGTGTTTGGAGTTCGACCTTTGAGCTTGTAGAACTCGGGTTAGCAATTAGAATGGGGGTCTTGAAGTATATTCTACGCTATTTATACAAGAATGTCAAAAGAGATTGTTATCGGGATGATGACGGAAAATCTTGGCAATGGTTCAGACTTCGTCACTAGCTGAGAGGCTTCTCATCTGGCGCCATGGAGAAAGTCCCCGCGCCCAGCAGTGGGAACGCCATCAACTCCAAGATGCCGAGTACGTAAAGCAGCCTCATCAGGGCATGTCTCAAAATCACCCCAACGAGGCCTTTTATGTAGAGGGAGGCCCAATAATCCCTTTGAAGTCCCCACATCCTTCGGGTCCCCAACGCACCCCTAATTTGAAACACACACCCCGCAAAGATTCTCTATTGCCAGAAGTACTTCCACTGTTGTAGGTAATCTGTGGCCGATTTCTCAAGTTTCGTTGTGGTTGGGGCATCGAGGCCCAACTGTTCGCCATCGTCTTTGACAGATGGCATCAGGGCGAAGATTGCAGCACTCTGGGATCAGGTCTTGATTCAAGCTTTGAGGCTGTAGGAATGACAATGAAAAGTATTCCCAGCACAATCTTCCAACTCCCAACCCGATCAACCCCAAAGATGATTGTCTCAACCCTACGACGCTCGCTATCTGTGCCAGCCGTGAACAGCTAATCTTGGTATTGGCACCTTTGAGCGGCAAAACCAAACTGCAGGGACTATAGGGGTTATATATAGGTATTTTATGGTATATATTGGGGTTATATTGGCATAATGGAAAAGAAAATGGAAACTACCATAATATTGGGGTTACATAAAGACAACGCTCTTCTTCACAGAAGTTTCACATCAGCAGCGGAATTGCGTCTTACTCCCTGCTGGGATCCCCATGTCACAATTCCGGCTGGTACCACTGAGGCCCAAATTTCAATTCAGATTTCGCATGCAAGGAATCTGCGTAGTAATGTCGACGGACTTCTGCACAGGGGCTCGACAAACGTTCAACGGCACATATCTAGTACAGCTCATACAAATACAAACGCATGTGCTGGACACGTGCAGTATGGCCCGATGAAGTCGTCCAAGAGTTCTCTCAAAAAAACAAGAAAATGTCAGGACATGAGAGAACTACCTACCCACATGTGGAAATTTCCAAAAATAGGGGAATCCTAATATTAATATGGGCTACAGTCCTCATTATGGGGACCCCAAACGGGCACCACCATCTTTACAAAAAAACTCCATTCACGGCCCTGGCACTGCACCAGCTACTTGCATAGGAAGGTCATGCAGCGAATATGAAGACCTACAGCAAATCCACTCTGACAAAGCAGTTGAGTTCTGAAGAAGATGGCAGGTGAGCATCATAATGTAGCGCCATACAAAATTAGAATGGGTTGTGAGTTGTGGGCTGCGTTCTGATATATACTTGTGGAGGAATATGGCGTCCCTCGACGGAGGACTATAATATACTGGGTTTGATATTGGAGCCTCTTGCTCATGAAAACTACTATACTCATCTGGCTTTCTTGAGTTTTTGTCCGCAAGGCAATCTCAGACAAGCCGCACGAAGTGGATGGCTGGAAGCTTCCTGCCGCATCACGCGGTTTGGGTTGATAGTCCCCCTTAGCCTTAGGTATAGAATATGGAATTACCCAATATCACAGTCATATACCCCCTGTTCTATCTACTTAAGAGGGGCTATAAGTCTCATGTTTCTAACAATTCTGGGGCTCAAGGCTAGTCCGTCTTTGGTGTGAGCCCCGTGGAGATCTTCCGTTTACCGGTACTCCCAAACCAGTTCAGAGAACATCATCAGTCGTACAGAAATGCAAAACACAGAACTAAGCCAAAAATCCCTTGGAGGTTTGCGCGGTGTCGGGAATGTCGATTGTGAGCTCATCAACGGAACTTGCACAGACTGTGCTAAGTCCTCTCATTGAGCCGTGATGGCCCCAGTTTCCATTCCAGATTCCATCTTTTTTCCATGTGATCTTCCATTATCCGGGTAACATCCTCATATCCCCCATTGAGTCATGATGGCCCTACTTGCGATGCCTGCCATGGCTGACTACTGGGATCGATAAGGTTCCTACTAAGTAGCACCTAGGCATGCCAAGGTTTCAGTTTGCTATCCCCCAAAGCCTTACTGGTTCTTAGTAGGGTTTAGGGCTCAGGGTTAGGAGTGGATACGGGAGTAGAATTGCTCTATAACCCCTATATAGTATGTTCCCACATTCCTGACTAGGCCCTAGTAAGAAGGTCAACATTACAGCACACCCTGGGATACGAACTACCTGGCTACACCGTGAGACTTTTCCGGCCTGCCTGGAACCCTGCCATTAAGGTTACCTGGACCTCGAAAGAGACCCAGAATAATAGCCATTAACCCCCAAAACATTGGAATATAAGCCAATGTCGTGGGTGCTTGGGCAGGTACATGCAACCTGGCCTCTGCATTGCGCCGAGTCGTTGCCCTCGTGCCTGATCAACCCAAGTGCTTCTTGTCCGGACCCCAAAATATGTAGAGTGAGAACCTTTCACGCTAATTTTTAGGGGCCTGTAGTTTACCTACTCTTGAGGTCTGGGTAAGGTCAACAGCAGAGCTGCAATCTCCCTCCCGACGATTTGCGCGATATGGACCACTCTACTAGTTGGAGAGATTGGAGAGACTAGGATTTGTGGAGTATACTGAGGGTTATTTATGGTCCAGTTTTGGGTCACCATAGAAAAACTGCCCCTAATGTTCAGGCGGACAAAAATGGGACTATGAATTTGACCACAAAGGAAAGTAAGAATAGAGAAGAGGTTTGATCTGTTGCGGAACGTACCGGTAGTGCCCAAGCTCAGGGTGTCCCTACAGTGCTCCGCCTGCAAAGTGTCCCTGCAGCGCCACAAGCCCAAAGCCAGAAGCACACGATCCTCATATACAGGATCACAGGAAACGGACAACAACCATGAACAAGATCACTCAACTATTGCTGCATATTCCTGATTCGAAGAGTGTTCCGGAAAATTACAGCCATCTCTCATGGAAGTAGCAGCTTTAGGAGGCACAGATGGTTCTTCTTGCGCCTTGGGCCTGGAATTTGATTTCTAGGCTCAAAAGCTCTTGAGGCCACCTTTCTAATCGACAGGCAGGGCGAACACCCCTGCAGATACTGGTACTAAACACAATCATAGTTACCCAGACATCCAGCCTGCTGAATACCCACTACCCTCTCCAGAAACAAAGCCTGCATCGATGGCTACGCGAAGAAATTGAGGGCTAATCCACCATTAAGAATACAACACTTTCTTGTTCCGCCTGCCGCAGGTCTCGGATAGTGTCGTAAATGATGGAAGGCACCTAAGCCCAAGTTCAGGACTTGGGGTCTGAAGAGTTTGAGCTTCAGGGCTCGGGGCCTTGGTTTGGGGTCTACGGCTTGTTCTTTTGCTCTAGGCTGTCGGATCTTTGGTGGTTCCAAGGAACCACCATGGAAGCCTGCCAAGGCTGACGAAGCCAGCAAACCCGCCAACAAAAATGGATGAGGCAATGTCCGCCCTTCAAGCCCAAAGCCCTCAGCACATCCTGCGGCTTCGCCAACTTTACACGTTATGAAGTTTGTGTCTTGAGAACTTGACGACCTACGCATCATAGCGCGAAACCCTGGACCACAGCAGGAATGTTGCTACATTTGTCAAAGGCGCCCCCACCGACGTGGCCTGAGCTGTGCAACAAAACCAGTTGGAAGGCCACGGTGTAGCAGATGCCAGACCCCACCATAACGTTCAAAAACGCTCACCGCAAACACTCAAACCGTGCAGCGAACTTTCTGAGAATTTGGAGCCAAAGGGTTAGGGGTTGCATTTTGATTGGGGCGCTTCGTCTGCAATGCTTGGCAGCAGAGGCCCATGCTCATCAACCTTGACTCCAAACCTCAAACCCTGAACCCCAAATCTTTCGCAAGCTTGACTGCAGTCCAGGGGGCATAGAGGATGTACCTGAGCTGCTGACATGAGGACCCTTTTTGGGAACTTCTCACACATCTTCAAGGGAGTAGAGATATGTCAGGATTGCATCGAGGCTTTGGATGTCATTGCTAGGTAATCTGGTATGAAAAGGCACGGCAGCGGCTTGGCTGCTGACCCAGGGCAGGCTGGACACCCAGGCTCTTTGCTGAACCCTTGACCCTACTTCAACCTGTCTAAATGTCCAAAATATGGACTCCAAATGAGGAGGCCACGGGCCCCGAAATCCCTAGCCTTGGCCCCAAACGTACCCTTATGATTTTTCTCAACCTTACTTCCTCCCGAGTAGCTCCAGGGGATCATCCATGGGCCGGTTGGCCAGGAGCTCAGCTGGCTCGACCTCGCGCAGAGGGATTTCATATGGCGGGTGGTTCGGTTGAAGAAGTGGCCACGACTGGGACACTAGGGGCATATGGAAAATATATGGAGGTTCTGGAGGGGGGTTTACAGTTCTTAAGGGTGCTAATAGAAGCAATGTCTTGGAGAAACTGCAACATCTCAGTCTGCATGCTTCTGTAGAAGTTCACCTACGTTATGCCCTGTGACAACAAGCTACTTCGAGCCTCGCATCTCGCATACCGGGCTGGGGCAGTTCCAGGATGCAGCTGCTGGGGCAGAAATGGAAAATTCTCAACATCATGGATACCCTGAGTTTACCTGCCCCAAAGATCCTGGTAAAGCAAGTGTATACGTTTTCTGGTGCTCAAGAAAGGGGTGAATGTTATCACTGCAACAGCAACTTCATCAATCAGTGGGACAAGTAACATCGAGCCGGCGAAGATCCGTTGCCACGTAGTCCTGGGCCCACGGTGTGAGGCACGAAAGCTGTTGTCATCAGGAGTATGTAAGGACAGCTTTGTGATTGCCCTACATGCACAGGCTTTCATGGCGCAGTGGTCAACCTTTCTTCTAGCAAGATATACAGCACACTCAACTCTTACCACTCATGGGGTGCACCTCGCCAAAACTTAAAGCCTAACTGAATGCATTCTCCAAAAATCAGGGTAGAATCCACCGTATTCACTCCAAAGCATTTGAATCTTTACTCAAGAACCTCCTAAGAGGGGAGCTCTAGGTTTTGGAGAAGACCTGAGGGCCTCAAGGCCTTCCTCTCATAGTCAGCTGTTAAATCTGCATCTGAACATTCGCCTTTTGGGCTGGTTTGGAAGAAATCGGTGCCCTAAGAAGTTGTCTAAGTTGGGTGGGCGGTTGTCTTGGCGTTATGCTTCGGTTGTACTGATCCCTGACTACCGCGTGCGCAGAGTCTGTTTCGTGGTAGGCTTGGCAAGTCATTTTTGGATTATGCTTGGGGGAAGAAGCTTGGCCTACTCGAATTTCACCGGTTTTTCAAAACCAGCATACCCGCAAAGCTCTTGGGCACAACCCATCACGTGGAGCCACACGGCCAAGTATACCCAGCCCATGTAAAGGACACACGGGTGCAAGAGGCATGAAAGCAGGCTAAGAGCTGGGCACTAGTACTGGTGCCCAATCCAGAAGACAAAAGATGGGCGTTTGCCAAAATTGGGGATACTTTTTTGGGGCCCCCATTTACTACCAGAATATTGAATTGATGTCTCCCTATTGGGGGGAAGCTAGCAAAAGTTTTCTGGGGCTACGATGCAGGCCTCGCCTTCCCTTCCGAACTACATGGAACCCATAGAGGCCCCTTTCCAAAAGGAAAGTATTCCATGTTAGCCTGGGGGAGGGTACCGTGTTTGCAGCCCAGCTTCGCCGATACTGTCCTGAGTTTCTTGCATTCACAGCGGCGGCTCGGGTACTGTTCAGAGGTGGTCATTCTGACATGATTCTGCTGCAGTCTGCTGTATGAGATCTTGAATCTGTGGAGGCTGTATAGGAAGCTGCGATGGACATTTCACAAGACTGCGGCATTCAGTTTGTGCCAGAAGGAGTCAGCTGCATCTGAGCCCTTGAATCTGACTGTAGCTCTCAATCTTAGTATCGTCCAGCCTCGGCCTATGGACTGTCCAGTCTGCTTACAGCCTGAAACCCAAGCTCCAGAACTCAAATCAGCTCTGACTGAGGGATCACTTCATGACGGGGAGTCTTGAACAAACAAATGAAACTCGAAATGGCCTGGTATCAGGCCTTGACATTAGGAATTGTCGCGCATGATCTGGAGTTGCACGCGCCAAGTCGCCAGCATCTTGGGATAGAACGGCCTCGGCTGAGGCAGCTTCCACGTGACATTTGCCCCACAGCCTGAGCAACCTGGTTGTTGAACAGCATTGGATTCAGGCGACCACTGTAGGGGAACAGCAGAAGCCTCCATGCAATGGCTATCTTTTCAAGTCCTCCATGATCATGTAGTATTTCAGAGAGCTTATAAGTACCACTACCATCACAAATGCTGACACTGAGTCTTTCTTGACATCCCAAACACAAAGCACAGCCCAACCCTGTAGCAGGAAAGAAACTCAAAAAAACATGCTGCTTTCACAAAGCAGGGGATAGCAAGGAGTAACCCCGGACCACCTTTCCTAGCACAACTGTAAGAAGACACCCTGGCAGAATGAGTTGAATGCCTCCAGACTTTGAGGTAACACGTTCTTTGTCCCGTATCAACTGCATTGCATGCGCCAAACATCGCCAAACCGTATTTTGTGGTTGAAAGGTCCCCTCGTGTCCTTGAGCCTTGCAATCTCCTTAGTACTGCCAATGTGAAGCTACAGATGCAACCCATACATTGTCCCTCAGAAGCACGGCCGCCAAATCCCAATACCACAGTCCGCAAAACTTTAACCCGAGTAATGACCCTGAATCCTAGGCCCCAAGCCCCTGAAAAGCCCTCTGCGACCAGGGTGCCGCCCTTGGCAAACTAAACACGCCTGCTCCAACAAGGACTTTGCCTCGGAGACCTGTTCCAAGGTTCGGGGCTCGGGGTTTAGGATGTACGGTTTGGTACAGGTCTTTGAGGGTCAGGTTGGCTATGGCCCGGGCTTGACGACGATAACCTTCCTGACGGCCAAGATTTGAAAAAGGAGCACCCTAGTCAAGTGCGTTCCCCGTCAACGTACTTGAGTTATCATTGAACACCTGGAGGCCATTCAATAGTTTTCAGGGTTTGGGTTTGCTGGCTTAGTTAGGCTCCAGGGATTCAAACTAGCACTTAAAAGTGTGTGCATAACATGTACATAACATACCGACCTGCAGGACTGCCCCTGGACAGTAGCATCTCCGCAGCAGCCACACGTTGAAAGCAAGACGTCTCTTCGGATCAAACTTTTCAGGGCGTCCAGGGTGCACTGCCTCCGTGAACAAGGCGTGGAAGAGAACCTCTTGCTGGTTGTAGAGGGAGTTGTAAGTGTTACCTGGCAGCAGCTCGGTTCGATTCAAGCACTGGCTTGCGGCTTACTCCCCCCTCAACCTGGCATGGAAACTGAAAAGAATCCTACGCAGATAAAGCATGCCGCGTTCCATAATTTTTTCAGGATGAAGCGCAGCAGCTTTACTATGCAGTGATTGATGTGCTCATGACAACGAGGGTCATGACAACGGGAACTTTCATGAGATGGTCAAGTCGCGTGACTCTCTGTGACCAGGTTTCATTCCTCCCCGGTAGCATCCTGTATCAAACTTAGCAGGAAGAACCACAGCGCAACTCCTAGAATCGACCCTTGAAATGCCAGGCACCAGCCCCCACCGCCCTTGTCTTTTGAGACTGGCATGGAAATATCTCTCAAAGCAAAGTCTCCCTTGATCCCCTAAGAATTTTCACTGCAGTATCCCCTTATTTTGAAGTCACAGCAGAGCGGATGACTTTCGATGCCCATAGTCTTGAGAAACCCCCATGTAAGACTTGAATTAACTACGGTCGTATAGAGCACATGTGGACGATTCGGGATATCTGCTGCAGCTCGACCAGTGCAGGAGAGGCGCCACAGAGAATTGTAAACAAAAGGCCATTGACGGTCCTCGGTTTTGGGCTTGCTTGCATCTGGAGCTTTGGCTGGGTGTAGGGTTTTCCAGGGTGTCACCATGCAAACTTCTACAAGGATAGCTCGACTTCAGTGTTACTGTGGCAGCAACACCAAGGTGCTTTCTGCTGTCATCGAAATAGCACTGACAGCAATGAAGACCATGTCAATGCAAACAAACCAGATACGAGCACGAACCACAGCGGCAACACTACAAAGCGTAGCAACGAAACACTGCAAAGAAACCGCGACAAGAGTGAGATCGGCAGTGTAGAGAACGTTGCAGTTATGTGGCCAGGCTTCGGGCCAACAAGGTCACCCGTGCCACACCCAGCCCAAGTGCAACAAACCCCCACTCTTAGCCAGCATCCACAACCAAATCCAAAACCTCTAAACACTCTGCCAGCCAAGTTCTCAGTTAAAGCTTACTACCTCGACCACCTTAACGTCGTAGCCCGTAGCACTGCATGGTCACCCAGAACCATCCAAAACGTGGGGTAACCCAAGGCTCAAAAAGTTTTGCATGAACTGCGATTGGTCCATGGCCAGAAGTTGCCTCGGCATTGAGCTTAGGGCTGAGGGCTTAAGGTTTAAGATTAAGGGCCTTAGACATACTATAGAGGATCGCATTCAGTGGTGTTACTCAACGAGCCTATGTGTGCAGAACCTAGGGCTTTAACTGCACTTCCATAAGGGTTGCAACTAGTCGCGAGGACATGATACGAATCAGTCGCCGTTGAGGCTCCTAGAATGCAACTTTGGGGGGTTCATGTCTTAGGTCTTCGTGTTCAAGATGTACATGTCAGCCCAAAAAGCTAACCTGAAGCTTAAAGCTGTGACGCTGTGCGTTACAAAAGCCGTCGCAAGTCTCTGCAAGCCCCGCCCGATGTGAAGACTTCGCGTGGGCCCAGAAAGCAGTGGGGGACTCCCGTCAAGGTGTGCGCGGAGGAGATGCGAGAGAACTGGCCCAACAAGGACCATGCAAGGATGAGCCCCCGAAAAAACTGTCCCGCAGCAGCCTGCAAAAGACATTTGCTTTAAATCGTCGAACTTCAATTCTTAGCGCCAATCTTCAAGCGCAAGTCCCTACCCTGGTACTCTCTGATCCGTCTGACACGACTGACTTACTACATCTGAGGCTAACGCAGGATGGGTCCCCTGCCGGTATTCCCAATGTCAAGCATGTCCTTCGCAAGAGCAAAGGACGCTGGAACACAGTGGCACAATGCCGTTTTGAGACTTGGTCTTTAGCGTGTTCTGTTTGGGATCTAGACTGTCCGATTTCGACTGAGGCCTTTGGGTATAGGGAGGCCTGGGGCTTTCCGGATCATGCAAGCGTGCAGCTTCATTTCGGAGGCGGGGCAAAGTGCTGTTGCGACGGCGGGCGACATAAAACTTGCTGGAGAAAAACATGGAAGAGCTGAGCTCAAGACAAAGACATCAATACTTCGAGAAGAACCTTGCTGCTCCATATAGCCGCCCGGCAGAGTGAAGCACAGGAGAGTGGCCAGCACCATGAAAGATGCACCACTTCGACGCCCAGCCCAAAGAAAGCTACACGGCAGATATCTGCAAGGCTGCATGGAAACCCGGTTGACACTACAGGTATGAGTGAAGCCAGACTGAAACAATGTTCAGAGCCCCAAACCTGAAACCTCAATTCCCAGGTGGGACCTGCAAAATGGATTGCGCTCAAACGTCAACTGCAAGAAGTCCAAGGCAAAGAGAGGTGATTACTGGACTTCCCTAATTATATTACAACCCTTCTCAACCCGAAACCCAGTTTTCATTGCAGTCTCCCTTTCCTTTTCTTTTTGATTCTTAGTAGTATGTGTAACTATCTAAGCCTGTCCCTATACAACCCTATAATTATACCCCTATCAATTCCTGTATATCGCTAAGCACCCGTCGCCGGCAAGAAAACCATGCATTGACATAAAACCATGCATTGATATGCTCACCTGCACTAGAACAAGAGCTATACCCAGCAGCTCTACAGAGCTTCACCTGATTTCTTCTTCATGGGCGTCCTGCACTCGCTCTGAGGCCCTAAGCCTTCCCCCGGAAAACTCTGTAGACTCCCCAGGGCCTGGAGAGAGAGACAGATGGGCGCGTAGATGGCAATACCACCAAAGAGCGCCTGTGAGCGCTTAGGATTTGAGGACTTTAGGGGTTTAAGATTGAGGGATTACTGTTATCACTTTTATTACCATTATTACTATTATTACTATTATTACTATTATTACTATTATTACTATTATTACTATTATTACTATTATAACTATTACTATTATCACTATTATTACTATTATAGGGGTTTAAGATTTAGGGTTTGGGGCTTTGGCAGAGCAAGCCTTGGGCCCTAAATCCTAGACCTACAGGGACACTGTCCTACCCCGGGTATATCCCTCACCTTGAACCCCATTCTAAGATGACACCGAAATATGGTGTCCAAGGCATAGGCGTCTACAAGTAAGGTAACTATAAGTCCCTTGAATGAGATTCCAAACCTACAGCCCTACTTATTACTTTAACTACTAATGAGCCTTCAATTGCTTGCGTCTGAGGTACTCCGACGGTCGGTAGCACAACTCTAAAGACGGTCTGAAGCGTGAGCGCATCTAAGCCTTCGCTTCCAGGTTGTTGGGTTTGGGTATGGGGGCTGGGGCTCAGGATCTACAACTGAGAGTTTACACTCCAGGGCTCAGGGTGCAGGTCTAGGAGGCGGGTTATGTGAACATAGCATTGAACTGCATGAACGGAGGAGACGTTCTGCGTTCAATCAGGAACTTACAGTTCAGGATCAAGGCTCTGGGTCTGCTGGACTAGTATCCTGCGCATGCTGCCACGTAGCTGAGACTAAACGCTGAACCCCTGAACCCTCAAGCTGACATGCTCCGCAGACATCAATCTGAAGCACCTTCCAACAATGACAGCGCATCTAAGCTTTGATGTGACCAAGAGAGTGGATCCCGAAACTAAGGATGTCAAAGTTAAACACGGAGCCTACAATGTTGAGCGATCCCCCATGTAAAGCTTCGTGGGAGGCCGCCACCACCTCTTTTTCAAAACACCCTCAGACCGCGTTGTAGCACTGATACAGCTGCAAATGGGTATCTTTCCGGAATTGCGGGCAGCGGTGTCTGGAGACACATTGGGGTGGTAAGGGCTTCAGGAGCCACCCCACTTAATGGAAATGTGAATGATCTCTGAAACGTCCAAATTCCTGTACTTCAACCTCTTGCCGCGATGCTCAGGGTGTCTGAAACACCTGAGGTTCAAAGGCTGTGGTTTTGCGGGTTATGAAGTCAAGGGATTCAGGGGTGCGAGGTTCTGGCCATAAGAGATTAGCCTGAGCTTCCAGACACTCTTGTGGTGGGTCCCAGGGTTCGCGTCGAGAGCTTGTGATATCACAAGGAGGCACAGAGATTCGTCGGAGAATGCCATCTGCACACCATCTCACAAACGCGGAACCCCAAAGGTCTGCTGCCCATAGAGTCTTGTGTCCTTTTAAGGTTGCCTTCACTTCGCCCTTGGGAAGGGAGGAGACCATGAGCTGGGACAACCCCGGAAAACTTTATGTCTAAACCAATGGCAGATGATCGTAAAGGATTCATGCTGACGAAGCTGAGTGGCTCGTTCCTTTGTCGACAACAACTGCAAAGAAAGTCAAAACGTAACATGATAATATGACCCCATATTGAGGCCTGTACCATCCCGCTCAAGTCATCATTCCTTGCTGCAAGGTGCAGTTTGGGGCGTACCTAGACACTAGAAAAGTTAGAATGACAATCTCAACCATGGCAGCCATACTTTTTAGGGTGCAGGGTTCCCTTTCTCAAATTCAAAGCTTAACCCTTCACAATCCTCTTACAGTCCCTAAAATACTCCCGGGGTGCCCAGGCTATCCTGATCTCAAACCCCTAACCCCTAAGCTTCAAACCTAAACCCAAACCCCTCAACCCTAAACCCTTCAATCCTGTACTCCCAGATCCTGAGCCCTGCGTATCCCTGTATCTTCTTTAAACAGAACCCTTCCCCTTCGCATTGCCCTACGGGACGCTGAACGGCCGAAGCTTTGGCCGGCGGCGCCGCCGGCTCCGCCGCTCAGGGACGAGCGAGGGCCAGGTGGGGCCTGCTGCAACGAAACAACAAAAGAATAGCAATAGTAATAATAATGATAACAGTAATAATAATAACAATAGTAGTAATAGTAATAACAGTAATAATAATATTAATAGTAATAATAATAATAGTAATAATAACAATAATAGCAATAATAGTAATAATAGGAATAAAAGTGATAACAGTAATAATAGTGATAATAATAATAATAGTAATAATAGTAATAATGATGAGAAGGACGATAATGGTACTGACAGTTTGCTGATTGGGTTCAGGATAAGACAGGTGGTACTGATCATGATGGTACATCATTCCGGAGGTACTCAGAATCACCACCTAGTCGGGGAGCCTGATGGGGTCAGGAAGGGATCTGGAGGGAAGGGCCAAGGCTAGGAAGCCGGGACAGGCCTCTTCATGGACTCATAGACTTGTTCGTGGTCACCATAAAAGACTCCAACTTGTACCCCTGGGTTGTGCCCCTAGACTCTAGGCTCCCTAGACATGGGAGTCAAGGAACGTGTAGGGTAGATAAAGGGCACCTTCATTTTCCTATTAGAAATCTTTTCTGATTAAGATTGTGGGGTTGTTCTTTTGCCTTTTAGAAGCTGTGAGAGCGGTTAAACATCGATGCCCCAGCATATCACTGGAAACGACAGTGCTGGCAGGAACACTCCACATAGAGCACATGCTGCAACGATATCTAAAGTCATTGTAGTACGAATTTCTGATCGCAGACCAGTGGACCAGATGAAGACCAGGCAATACTCAGCCACTTCAGACTTTTTTCGCATTCCCCATTGGGGCCTAGAACGCAGCAATGGTAAGAATGAGTGAAACCTCACGCCCATGGAGGGATCCATCTACATGCTGCTGACCGTCAGATGCCGAGTGGAACAAAAGCCTACACCACAGACCCTAAGCGTCACCGAATCCAGCCCTTTACCCAAATCCGAACCAAGAAAGCGTCTGAAGTCCCAAGCTGAGAAAACCCAAGTTTCCGGGCTTACGCCCCAAACCTGCAAGTCCCAAAAGGCAAGCTGCATCAAAACTGGCCTCCCGGGCCCCAATCTGCAGCCCAACTGCCTGGTGGCCAGGGTTTAGGGTTCGTGTTTGGGGTTGATATAGCTTATGCCATTCCAGTTTGGGATTTCTCCAAACAAGAAACCCGATGAGTCCTGCAAATTTCTGGATGTTAGGGGTCCTCTGCGGGATGATGTTGGGTCCGCGGACCATGGTTAAACAGCTACAGTCAGAGATATAATTGAATCCCAGCTTGGTAGTTGGATTCAAGATATTGTTATGCAGGCCCCAGGCCGGGATAAACGATCCCAATTTTCGTATGACATCCGGGAGTGGCAGCTCCTGCACATGGCAGCTTCTTCGAGCCACTCAATTCCTTCAGTCAAAATATGTTCGTATCACAACAACCTAAGGGTTTCTCTCGGAACATTCATCTCTTGTAGGCGCCAAGCTGTGAACCCTGGGCATTTCCAGAAACAACTTCCTGACAGGTATCCCGAGGGAGAGGGATAGTCCATTGTAACCCCTCACCAAGCCAAGGCGCTAAATACCGAGCCCCTTTCAAACCTTTTTCTGGCTTAGGGTTGGGTTGCCGTTTTTCCCACTCCTTCCACTCTCTCGGTCATAACCACCCTGAATCTGTTGCTATCGATTTCGCTTATGCTGCACCTTACACCTCAAAATCTTCCTTCATTCATACCACCCTCAAGCCTAGGATCCCTACGGATCTTTTTTTCCGCCCTGGGCCCCTTTAAAGGGGTATATAGGGGCATATAGGGATATTACCCCTACAATGGAGAATCATATGGAAAATGAAACTGCTACTGGCATTATATAGTGTGGTTGGGGGAGTTGCTCAGGATGGTCCTACCCTAAATCCCAGGCCCTAAATCCTAAACCCTAAATCCTAAACCCTGAACCCTAAACACTGAATCCTAAAATCCTAAACCTGAACCCTCAATGACCCTAAACCCTAAATCCTAAACCGTAAACCCTGAACCCTAAATCCTAAGCCCTGAACCCTAAACCCCAAAATCCTAAGCCCGAAACCCTATCTTGGAAAGCAAGTAGAGAGCTCGCCTTGCGCCCATACGCGCGAGACTTCCAGAAGCCTTTGCGCGAAAAGCGGATGGGAGGAAGATTTGAAGGTTTCCCAAAATTAGGCTTTTTGGGGGGTCCCCATTATAAGGACTGTAGCATTTTGGGGTCTACATTGGGGTCCCTCTATGTGGGGGAAAGTACCATTTCTTTCATAAAATGAATGCTCACATAACCCCCATATGTGGGGGTCCCTAAACCACCCAGCACCCCACAAGTCCCACAAGAAACTAGCATTTTGTGGGACTCTTCGCCCTGTGGTTTAGGCTGGGTTAAGGTAAACTTCAAATAGCCAGGGCATGAATATTGGATGTGGGCGCCATCATCTGGACGACACAGCCCGAATAAGGATATGGCTATGGCAGGGCAAAGCAAGGAGCGCTTTAGAGATTTGAGCTATCATGATCAGGTCTAGATGTGATTATTAAGAGATTGTGCGCAAGCACGCACCATGCCCCCGGGCTGTTGTTTTGAGACGAGACCAACGTCAGGCCGAGAACCCCGTCAAGGACCACAATAGGAGGGTCGCAGACGTCCAACACCCTTTTGCATAATTTGCATTGATGCGGGGTCTAGTTTTTCCATCATCTTAGAGCGGCCATATACTGTCAATAAGCTTAGGGCCTGGCTCAGACTCGTCAGCCAGCCTCTCGCTTCGCTGCTCCTTGGACAAGGTGGCAGGTTCAGCATTGTAAGTTGCAGGAGAATGTACGCGCTATAGAGGGGTCTTAGGACATGTTGGTGGCGCGCAGATGAGGCATTTAAGAATTAGGGATTTGGAGTTGGAGTTCTGGATCGGGACTGAGAATTAGGACTTGAGGCTTAGGATTTTGTTGTCGAGTTTGAAGTGTTTGTGCTTGGGGTATACGACTTAAAGGCTAGCAGCTAAAGCATCTGAATCTGAACCCCTCTTTGCTATTGATTATATACTCATATTAAGACGCGTAGGCGTAGGGGTACACAGGGGATTTAACCGTGGCATATGCCCTTCCTCCGCCAGCACTGCAACACGAACCCCAGCCTCTAAAAGCCCAGCACGCCCAAAACCTAAACCCCAAACCTTCGGCCTCCCCTATCCCCCTGAACCCAGACCTAAACCCCAAAACCCCAACCGCCCAACCCCATAAACCTTAAAACCCTACATCTGCTCCAATACGGGCCTCGATCTCTTCGCAGACTTCCGCATCCTCGTCGCAGCTCGGGGGCTCCACGCGCATGGTGGCATGGAATGCCTTGGTGAACTCGGACTTTTGGTCCCCTTTTTCGGTTTGCAATGTGAGCGATCGTCTAAACTCCGGGTATGCCCCTTAATAGCCCCTATAGAAGTCCCCCTCATGTAGGGTTTACAGGTTTAGGGGTTAAGGTTTAGGACTTCAGATTTGTAGTTTCGGGCTTGGGTTAAAGATCTTGGGTTGAACAATTTTGGGTTCACCGCTAGGGCTTAGGATTTATGATTTAAGGTTTAGGACTTGTGATCTACATCTAGGGCTCTAGGGCTTCGGAGTCAAGGTTTAGGGTTCAGACTTCAGAGTTTGCGGCTGAGGAATTTAGGATTTGGGTTTAGAATTTAAAGGTTTCAGGCTTGGGCTTTAGGATTCAGGGTCAAGGGCTCAAGGTTTATAAGGCTCAGGAGTCAGGATCTAATGTTTAGTAGGTTCACGGTCTAGATGTTGCCCAAAAACCGTGGCAGGAAGATGTTGGAGGATTTGTGTAAAAAGAAAATCGAGGAAATGCTGCCAAGAAATCAAACCAAACCTAACGGCAGGCACGTCGGGTGTTCTAGACTTTTTGGAATCTGGGACGTAGATTGTACATGAACATGCCCTTGAGATGTGGAGTGCTGAAAGCTTTGGCAGGCTTCAGAAGAAGAATCTAACAATGGGAGCTGTGGGTTTAGGGCATCGTGCTTCCGATGCAGAGCATCAGAGGTTTGTGCCTTGAACCCTTGTGTACACACTGCTGGGTTTCGGATTCGAATCTCGATTTAGTACAGGCTTGGTGACTGAAGACATCTAGCCGGAAGGTAAAGGAAGGCCACCAATACATAGATGAATCCAAGTTTTCTAGAAAGTTCCATTCTGAGTGTTCAGGTGGAAAATCCAGCAGCAGATCTTGCACCCGGAGTTTGGACAATGAAGGGCCTTCAAATGCTGACATGCCATCCTATAAACTTTGAAGACCTAAAGGTTTCCACGTTCTTTTGTATTCTCCTATACACTCATATCTAACAACTTGTGTTTTAAAACCAAGGGGATCCGTAAAGCCCTTGACCAAGCTTGACCAACCTCAGATCCTCCAGGCAAAAGCCTGGCCGTGAAAGCCTCATTGGAATCCCCCTGAATGCCAGTTACCACGATGATTAATAGGACTTGTAATAAGGCCCTTAAAGAGTAAGTAAGACTTCTTTAAGGCCAGTTACTGTGAGGGCGAATGACCCAGATCTCATGTAGGACTCCTACACACCGTATTAGGGGGGTTTATAAACCGGGGTTCTCAATACAAACCCATATACTATAATTATCATCTTTACGATATTGACTTCCAAAAAGCCCACCCTTTGGCCAAACTCCAATAGAAGCTAATCAAGCGCAGGCAGAAGAGCTTTTCACTAATGCATTCAGCATAGGCCGTGAGGCATTTTCGCCCGACACGGCAATAAATTCTGGGATGGGCAACTCGCACGAGGCCAAGAGTCGAAACAAACCAGCTCTAAACTGCAGGGAATTGTTGGAAGTTGGGATTCGGGGATGGAAACTTTAAGCAAGGCTGAATGAACACTTGCGATGAGAGCGATCCCAACTTAAACCCTGCAACCCCTTTAACCCCAAAACCCTTAGCCGCCTTAGCCCTAGAGCACGCTATGAAATCTACACTTCACACATAAAGCTTCTCGGCATGAGCGTGCTCAGAGCAGGATAGGCGTCTCGGAGGGGCACAGATCCCCAGGGCAGCCAGTCTGCCACTCCGCATAGCATCCCTGTGCCAGGGCGCTGGTTGAGAAGTACTTCCCTCCCAAGAACCCACGCACCCTGGATTTTTGGAACCCCCTTAATCGCGGCCTGGTTGGATGGACAGAAATAACTTGTAGGGCAAGTTGTGCAGCAGGGATTCTTCCCAGGAGGTGGGCAGTTGGATGCACCTCAGCGATGGGCGTTGTAGGACTCTTGTTGCCTTACAGGAAGCTTCTTCACACGAATACCACTAGCAGAGGACACGTGTTTTGCAGCTCAACCACAGATTGGAGCATTGCTATCTGAGGGACAGTTTTGGTGCATAGAGACTTTGCTAGCCTTGCTTCTGAGACAGGTGGCACCGGAACCCTGAGCGTCAGGTGTCACATTTCGGGTGTGCATTCTGCAGCCGCGTACTTCGGCAGGTCATGTTCAAGGCGCTCATTTCGACTTGTGGTTTTGAGCCGGGCCTGGGATTTAGTGGGACACAGCCTGGCACATGCTACCTATCCTGGAGGTCACATTACTCATGAATATAAAAGCAATGATGCGTCTCCAGAACATAATTAAACCGCAAACACTGGTTTTGCCTCATGTTTAAGAACAGCACCTAAAGGACGAAAGGATGGCAACTCCCTTCAGCTTATCTGTGGTGTCTTTCCTTTCCTTCCTGCCCTCTCGCCGACTCTCGCCCTCTCGCACCATGATTCGAGCATGACTCGTGGGCAGGTGTGACAGGTGGAGTTTTTCCGCAGCCCAATCCATAATGACTCACATGGACGAAGCATAACTTCAATGCGATCTAGACTCATTCCAAAACTGATCGCCAAGCCGCTATGGCGGTCAGGAGCCGCGAGCACCGGCGCAGGAGCTGCAGGCGCTGCTGGCGTTGCCGGCAGCGCTGGCGTCGCAAGCGCTGTTGACGCAACAGGTGCCACCGGTGGAGGTGGTTGCAGCAGCGCAGGGGAAGAAGCAGGATCATGGGCTCCTGTCTTCCTGGATCATCAGGCAGGTGGCATTTGGGAGCTGTTGGGTTGAGCACTCTCAAGGTTTTCAAGCGTTGCTGGCGACCTTTTGCACAAGGTGTTCCGTTCAAGTGGGCACAGACCCACCCTCTCAGAGGCAGGCCCAAAAAACTTCTGGCGTCTGAGCTACTCAAAAAGTAGAAGCTCTGCGCCAGGCCCAGCTAGGATTGCACATGAAATCCCAATGTAACCTTTCCGCGTGCACCCGTGAAAACCTTTGAACATGGCTTACGCAGATGACAAAAAGAGCCTTCTGTAATATATCCAGTTTCTCACAGGGTATGGAACTATGATGGGATTATAGGGTTCCCTTCTGCAGGATTGTGTTGCAATTATACAGAGAAACTGCAACTGTCTGATATGTAGCTGCGTCACCGCATAGGTCCCGAAATGGCAAACCTTTAGACCTATCCCTCTCTAACCTCCACCCTCCCTTGTAGACTCTAGGCCCTGGTCCACTTCAAGCTCTAACACAGAAACCTGGTCCACCCCAAGCTCTAACACAGAAAACCCAAACCCCAAACGGACAGGCACCCAAAGATCTTCCAATCTCGCACCACTTAGGATCCCTTTGCTGCTCTATGTCCCAGGACTTGAGGGCCTCCGCCAACTGCATTAGAGCCAAGGCGCAAGGTCAACTCCATTTTTAAGAACTCATGATCGGAGGGGAAGCCCTGAGTGCTGGAGGAGCCGCACAGCCTTATGTGAGAGCTCTTAGAACTAGAAGGGCCCTTGAGAGCCCTAAGAATATGTGAGGACTAATGGGGAGTATGGTTCCCTTTTCAGGATTCTGGAGGGAACATTTTGAGAGTCTCCCATGTTGCTTTAGGGACTAGCGCAGACAGTATGGGAGCTTTGGGCCATGTCTTTTTGGCCTTAAGCCTTGAGGCTTTGGAGATCAAGGGAAGGGTCGATGTAGAATGCTGATGTAACTGTAGAGAAGAAGATGGCCTCTAGGGGACCTGCATGAGCTGGTGCCAGCTGCCTGCAGTCTCAAGAATGCCAGCACCCGAGAACGTCAGCAATAGAAAGTGTATACATCCTCAATCCAGAATGTCATCCTCCTTTGAACGCAAAAACCCAAAATCGAAGGCCTTGACCGAGAGAAAACGACAGTACCAAAGAAGTTCTCGCAGAAAACTCCTCCAGGCTACCTCCGATAATCCTGCAAGTGGTCTGCTCTGAAATCCTCTCTGCTCTCCGGATCTGCTCCACTTTAACCCTCTTTTGGGAGAAGAACCCTTGCCTTCCAAATCTAGTTGGGCAGCTGCACCGACTGATCGATCAAAACGTGATCCGCTCCGTTGAAAGACCTCATTTGCGCGGATTCGGGGATTCAGAGTGCAGCAGGCCCTGAATTGAGAAGCAGTCGCTCTAGTGCTTAGGTGTCAAAGGTCTTGGGGGTATGCTTTGAAGTGAACACAACATCCCTGTGTGCGGCCAATCATCTTTCTCGCGGTGTGCGGGGAACTTGTCTCATAGACTTATCCTGCAACATGTGCACCATCTCAAATGGCCTTCGCAGACTAAAGGCCAAGTTCAGGCGCAGGCTTAAACTTCATTTTTCTGGAAGGCTTCAGACAGGCCAGAGCAAACGTTGCCCTGCTAGCGAAAAATCGCTACGACCATTGGGCTAGACACCCTGAGCCTTGCTTGTAAGTTCCGGACCTCAGTTCTGCATTGCAGCTTTTATGTTAGAAAAAACAACACACCCCGAAGTCTAAACCAGAGAATGACAGGCATAAGCTCGGGCAACCAAATGACGGTTCTCCAGCCTCAGTCTAGCATCCTTTCTTCGAGGCCCTTGAAAATCCTTCATCATTGGCAGGTTGGGAATCTTTCTGCTGACTGCTTGCTACTCAAATTCGTATCATGCGTCAATGGCAATCCTCCCTAGGTCGCTGCAAGATCGCCTTTGAGCTGTACGTAGGTGGAAAATCTCCCGCGCAGATTCCTTAACCGGATTTGACTGGGGAAATTTTACAAGTCCTAGCACCTCGCAAAAACCGTTGCAGCAACCCTATACCACATAAAAGGGAATGGCCCAAGACGTACAAAATCAAATGAAAGCCGAAGCCAAAATCCGCTTCATCACTCAAAGCCGTAGTTTCCGAAACCGTAAAGCCTCGTGTCAGAGCATGAAGGCCACTGCTCGTGCGAACTCCAAAACAAGAACTGCAAGACAAACGCGGCCATTCATCTTCCCTGAGAAGAGGTATTGCTATTTTTGAGGTGGGAGTTACAGCCTTGAGGACCCCATGTAACCCTTGTAGGCATTTCACCGCTGTCCAAAACAAATAAATTGGCCCTGAATCGCTCACCTTCCCGTTCACAGCGTCAGCGATTTCCGAAGCTGCCATGGGGCTGGTCCGTAGCGGCATTGGTGAGGCCTTGGCCCAGTATCATCATGGTCTCCTTGCCGTTGCTAAGTGCTAAGTTTGATGGGTCGGGGCTTTAGAAAAGCAGAGGAGCTTGGTTTGCTAGAGCTTCCAAAGATAGAAGGCCCAAGGATTCAAAATATAGTTTTTAGCTCTCTGGGTTCGAAAAGTCGTTGTCCTAGCCTGAATCCCTCGTGCTTGACGGATGGTGGGTAGGAAGTTCCACAGGCACCTGTCAGAAACACTGTGATGTATAAACAATCGCTGCATCTGCGGGCGCGGTGGGGGTTTGGGGGTTAGGGGAAAGGGGTGGGAGGCTCAAAAATGAATCTGTGTAGGCGTTGCTGGCGATTCCCTCCCAAATCCCTCCATGACCCCTGTACCGTCCCTACATAATCCATGGTGATGGGTTGGCTGCATCCTCCATGCTGCCGCAGTTGAAGTCGCCAGTAAACACGACGGCATCGCCCTGCTGCTTGTGCTTGTTCACGGCAGCCTGCTGCTCGAAGGTGGGAATCACAAAGCCAGCCTTGACCCCCCAAACCCTCGAGCCCTGAGCCTTTCAAAACCTGAAAGCAGGAAAGCGGACTTGTCTTATAGTCCCCCTTAAGTAGATAGAATATGGCTTTTGGTATATTACAATAAGATCCCTATATACCCCATATTCTATCTACTTAAGGCGAACTACAAACCAGAACAGTCTTACCTTGATCCGACCTCTTCAGCCCGTGGAGGCATCAACCCCGACGCAGGGGCATGCGCAAGTAGAAAACGGCCGCGTGTGGGTTGATATGTCGTATCGATCTGCCAAGATAATTCTTAATTATGAGCTTCCCATATGAGCTATAGTCTTAACTCCTAATATCCACCTTAATTAAGAAGCCCCACAGTAGGAACCCTTTAGAGTCGCTTATATAACTCCCTTTAAGGAGTTTAGACTATAGCTCATATTGCACTTGCCGGTCCTGGTAGTTGGCCGCTGCCTTTGCGCCAGCCTCACCCGCGCACTGGTTCAGAGGCCCATGCGTATTCGCAAAGAAGATGGACGCGTTCCTTTGTGGAAGGGGTGTAGGGTTTACGGCAAAGTTTTTTTTTTAACCCCTCGGACTCTTTAGGGCAAAGTTTAGGGTTCAGGGTTTAGGGTGGTGGTGCTAGCACCCTACCCCTGGCAACAAAAGCACCTCCGCTGAATGGCGCAGGAGGAAAACAATGTTCTGGTACTGGCAATGGATGAACTTACAAGACTGGGACCCGCAGCTGCTGAAGTGGAGCATTGCTGACAGCGGGTCTGACGCTCAGTGCGCGCGATTATTCTTGCAAAGCGCACGACGTTAGTGAGAAGATGCGCGGGAGATACAAGCAAGCATCCTACTTGAAGAGCCGGCTAGCAATGAGGTTTGCATGTTCGCAAGTAGGGCTCTGTTTGCCTCATGGGTTCTCGCGATTTCAATCACTATGCCGCATGCCCTTCGGACCTGGGAAACGAAAAGAGGAAGCCAACACGCGCCTCCCAGGGTTGTTGCCTATTTGACAACCAAGACAGGTACTGGATTGGAAGGTGTATGTAGGTTGGTTCTGACCCGTCTGTCTGAGCTGACCATAAGAGAGTTCTTCGGGAGTCACTGCAGAAGAGAAAACTCTTATCCGGGGCAAGACAATGCAGGGAAACCCTCAGGCTCCGTCAGGGTTTGTGGGAAACATCTTGGGATCTCTGCGTTGCTTACTAGTGCTGAAGGAGGCATGGATACAAGTAGTATTTACAACTTTTTACAAGTAATGTATGTAGGGAGGATTACATTGGGACCACTGCAGGGATTCACTACTTGACTCCAGCTTGAGCACCAAAATTGAACAAGGCCTGGGTTCGTGTCGCCATCATGAAGCCGGACCCAGTTCATCAGCCTTGCACCATACTTGTCCTACACCCGGAGTGCTTCTGGAGAGGTGAAAGAGTCTTGGACAACCTAACGTGTTGGGGTGTTGGGTGTTGGGCGTGGGGTTTCCTAGTGCTCTGCGCCTCTATCCTGTTTTCGGTGTTATCCGGGTGCTCTCTGCACCTATGCTGTTTGCAGCGTGTTCCTCAGTGCCCTCTACCGCTATTCTGTTTGCAACATGTCTTCCTGGCCGCCCCTCTTCTGGCAGTCAGTCCTACCGCACGGCGCATGTAAGTTCCGGGCTTTTCCTTGTGCACAACTTGCATGTTTGATCGCTCTACACCCTCTTGCAACATCCCTCAAGCCCCAACCCTGCAGCCACAATCCAGGTTGACGTTGGGTTCCACCCCTCTGCTGTCCTCGGCGATATGCTCGCTGCCGGGACCCCCTATCTTCTGGAAGCGCGTGGCATTCCAGGCCTTCTTTGTCAAGGATCAAGGTTTAGGATTCCGGGTTTGAAGATTAAGGTATAGGTTTAGGCCCTGGCGCATGTTGGCAAGGGATTGGCAAAATTATTCACAGAGGGGGTGGAGGTTGGTTGGAGGGTGGTTGCTCCATCCCAGAATTGCAGTAGTTGGGAGCTTTCTAGGTTCTCCTCATCTTTTGAACTAAAGAAGTTTTTGCGGCCATCGAGCTTAGGAGTTTGGAAAGGTCTGGGTTGAAAGGTTGTAGTGCTGGCCCTGACAACCCAATCTTCAGAAGTTAGATGTGTCCGCCACGCTTTACTGCCACGAAATTTGTCTGAGATCATGGCAAACAATGGAGAAGGGGCTGCTGAGACGTGGGCTGCGAAATGTGTATATTACATCAAACTTTCATGAGCTGATCGGAAAATTCGTGCCCCGCAGCAGAAAAAGTGAGCAAACTAATACATGACGCCAAGAAATCAGCTGTCAGACAGAAGACATGCCAAAGAAGGCCCAGTAAAATCAACGTACGCCTGGAAGGTTTGGGTTTGGGGTTGTGCCTTCAGAGTGTTCTGGGGCGTAGGTTTCAGGTTGAAGGTCAAGGATCCCGCAGGCTTTCACCTGGCAGGGCTGAGGCAACACCTCACAGAGGCCGGCCCTTGCCACCTGGATCTCAAACCATTTGGAGACTAACCATCTACTACCTGTGCATTTGAGATGTATAGCTTGATTATAACCCTACTTCTGCTTGGGTAACGGTTATGTAAAGCTGCTTTAACTAACACCAGTCACTGTGCGCCATGAACGTTCAAGTAAATGTTGGACCCCTAAACAAGGTGTCAAGCCCCGGCCCTCGCAAAACAGACATTAAAAAATCTAGCGTGCTCCACCTTCCCACATGGTCAGTTCTGTAGATTTCAAGGTACCAAATGCAATCTGCAGTTGGAAGCCCCAGTCTCCTAAACCCCAAACACTTCAACCCCAAGCTGCCCCAAAGCCATCCTGCTGCCAAGCAGCCAGCGGGGCGTCGCTTCCTGTCGCCACAGCTAGGCGCACAAGCAGCCAATACTCAGAACGAGGTTCTAAGTGTTCTTACACGGATGACTACAGCCCTTGATCCCAGCTATTCCTTTTGGGCCCGGGGTCCAAAAGCAAGCTTGTTTTGGGACCCGTCCACAGAAGAGATCTTTTGTTGAGGATGAGGAAAGCTTCGCTGAGGGCCGCTAAGAGCATAGGGTATCATTTCGATAATGGCGCTGCTGCGCTTCATACAGATATACAGGCCACACATTTCTACGCGCATGGGGGAGATTACCCTACATGCAAACGCGGCTGGTGACCTCTTGTCTTGAAACCAAACCTACTTTTTTATTATGGACCCTGCGGGCAGGATATGAGTTTGAGGCCAGTACATGTGTAGGCTGCTCTGACATCTAGGGGCCCTCGGGAAGAACCTCTCACATTGAGGCGTGATATGCGCTCCACTGTTTGCACCACCCCAACGGAAGGTAGTCGATGAAGCCGTAGTCGTAAGCCCCTGAGCTGCACTGAAACCTGCCTTGTAGGCTTGTCCTCTTCGCAACTCCATACCCCCTTCCCATAATAGCACTCCATCTGTATGTGTGTATATGTACATATATAGACATGTATAAAGTATATGCACCTGTATTTACATTTTTACACAGATAAAGCGACCCGCACGGGGAATATAGCGTTGACATAATTACATCTCTCTGCCCAGCCTTGCGGCGCATAGAAGTCGAAAGATCGGATGCCGGAACCACCCAACACTTGCTGGACATTGTCCTTGGTCGGAAGATTCCTTGTCCTATCGTAGGTGCAGGAAGGGTTTGGGCATGCACATTCCGAACTGTCCCCGACGTCCGAGCATGTGAGACAGCCCGCTAGCTTTAAGCGTGCAAAAAGCAACAGAAGAAAAGGTTTGGGGTTTAGTTCCTCGTTGATCTAAAGATTTGGAGATTGGAAAAGAAACTGGAATTCACTATAAAGGAGAATCAGATGGAAAACAAAATGGAAAGTTGAAGGAAATATACAGCTTATATAGGATGATAAGGACCATGGGTACTTTTCAATCAGGTCTCTAAGGGTTTAAAAGAAAATAGAAGGTACCATAAGATGTAGGCTTCAAAGGATGTTTGGAAGGATTTAGGGAGATAGGGTTTAGGGATTTTGGGTTGAGAGTTTACGGATATTCGCCCAATAACGGAGAATCAAATGCAAATGAAAATGGAAAGCTGAAGGAAATGTACGGCTAATATAGGATGATAAGGACCATGGGTACTTTTCAATCAGGTCTCCAAGGAGTTAAAAGAAAATAGAACGTGTCATAAGATGTAGGCCTCAAAGAATGTCTAGAAGAAATCTCTTGAGGGGTTATCAGGGAGTGGAGGAATGAAAATGACGCCTAAACCCTAAACCCTAAATCCTACAACCTAAACCCTAAATCCTAAACCCTAAACCCAGGGGTTTCGGTTTGCGGGGGAGTGTCCAGAAACCTTGGCAATTCCCAGCATGGAAACATTACTTGGAGGTTCATGGGACGTAGTAATTATTTATAACTGGGGTTATAACCCTACTTACAGTTGGGGTAACCCTATAAGGCCATTTGGGGGGGTTATAAGTAGGGTTATAAGCCCAGTTATAAGTAGTTGCTAAGTCCCATGAACCTTCAAGTACTGTAAACTCCTCCTATGCCCTACTCACAGCGTACGTGAGCGACTCGACGTGCTGTCAATGCCTCAAGCCCTCAACCCCTACACCCAAAAACCCTAAACCCCTAAACCCCTAAACCCTACACCCCAGAAATCCAAACCTCAAGCCTAAGCCTTGGACCCTAAGCCTTGAATCCGAAAAACTGTACAATGGATCTCTAAATTTCTTTTCTGGGTTGCTGTTCGAGAACTTAAAATGAGCTAGTGTAATGAGGAACCCTATTATGTACTATATGCCCACAATGAATAGCATAATTAAAGTTCCTGAACAGCAGCCCAGTTGTTGAACATCAGACCTATGCAATGGATCCCTGGACCTTTTTTGAACCTTATCAAACCCAAAATCCTAGACTCTGAACCTTAAATCCCAAACCCTATCCAACAAACCCGTTTTTTGCACCTCAACCGCGGACCCTAAGCCCTAAACCTTGAATCCTAGACCCTATACAATGAATCCCTTCTTGAACTCTGAATCATATACAATGCATCCCTTTTTCGTACTCTAAACCATATACCTTGAATCCCTTTTTGGAATCCTAAACTTAATATAACCCCTATACAACCCCTATATGATCCCTATATAACCCCTATAATTCCTGTAGTTTCCATGTTTTTTCCATTATCCCTATATGACCCCATGAATCCTTGAACTCGTTTTATGAACCCCGGCCTGAGGGTACAGCAGGAACTGCCCAAAGTCTGCTTCGTCGAAGATGGCTTCGGCCCACCCCTCCGCCACGGCGGTGAGCGTCACGCGGCCCTGAACGCTCCAGGTGTAATGGTTCAGGGATGAGGGTTTAGGGATTAGGGTTTAGGGAGTAGGGTTTAGGGAGTAGGGTTTAGGGAATAGGGTTTGGGGATTAGGGTTTGGGTTAAGGGCATTTGGAGTGTAGGGATTAAGGGTTTAGGGTGTAGAGGTTTGGGTTAGGGGCTTGCGCTTTGGGACTGTCCACTTCCTGCTACTAATCCCCCCAACCCCCTCATAAGGAATCCCGCGTGATAGCACCACTATATGGTTGGGGGAAAATTTGTTCTTAGGAGGGTGGGGAATGTTGTTATACAGGAAGAGGATTACATGATTTGGAGTTTGGGGTTTGGAGCTTTGGGATTTTCTGAAGATGTTCTATCTGAGGGCAACTTGTTTTGAGAACCCCCACATAACATGTGCAGGTACCTCACATCTTCTCACCTCTGACTAAAAAATGGTGGTTCTGTCTCTGCTATTGTTTTTGAACACAGTTCCTGTGACTATGCAAGCATTGCTAATTAGGGCACATGTTTGAGGCCTTCAGGGTTTTTGGGAGCATTCTAAGCTGTTGGCAATGCACACGGACGACTACGATGATGTTGAGACCTATGATGATGCCAGCATGATCTGTGACGCGCGTAACAACTACAATGACTTTGCCCTAAAAAGATAACCCCAACATATACCCTTTTATCGTAGTTTCCATTTCATTTTCCATTATTCCATTATCTCACTATAACCACAACATACACCCCTCTATCGTAGTTTCCATTTCATTTTCCATTATTCCCATTATCCCAATATAACCCCAATACATACCCTTTTATAGTAGTTTCCATTCCATTTTCCATTACTCCCTTATCCCAATATAACCCCAATATACACCCCTTTATTGTAGTTTCCATTTTATTTTACATTATTCCATTATCCCAATATAACCCCAATATAACCCCTATATAACCCCTAAATAACCCTTATATAATCCCAGTTTCCATTTCATTTTCCATTTTCTTTTCCATTTGATTCTCCATTATAGGCCTGAAGCCTCAGGAACTTTCAGCCTGAACGTGGGGTCATCCTGGGCTTCATCCGCAGGTGCCCGGTTTGTACTGAATTTCTGCTTCCCCGCCTCAGGGCGCCGCAAAGGCTGCGCAAACCACTGTTGCTGATTGAGCACTGGGGAAGGGTAGGTAGACAAATTTCACTGAGGCAAAGTATGGATTTGCTACGATGGTAACTAGAAACCCTCTATCCCGGATATGAGACCATTGGGACCTGCAGCAGCTCGCCGTAGTCAAGCGCGGCTCCATCCAGTGCTGCCACCACAAGGCGCCGGGCCTTTAAGGCGCGTTTAATTCAGGATTTAGGGCTTCGTATTTGGGGTTCGGACTGTCGAGAGCTAGGGTTTAGAGTTTAGAGGGCTTAGGGGTCTAGGGTCTAAAGTTCAGGGTGTAGGGCAGAAAGGCTTTCAAAATTAGCCTCTTTACCTCCTTCATTGGGTTCTCATGTTGTTATAACAATGTCCTGCAATCACCCAGTAAACCCATGCCACACCCAAGCCTGGAGGTCGAGCTTCGTCCGCCAGTTCTTGCCTTCTAGGTTTAAGGCTTAGGGCTTAGGATTTAGGGTTTAGGGCTTAGGGCTTAGGGCTTAGGGTTGCTGCTTCTTACTTCTGAGGCGTGTGATTATTGGTTTCGTTTGCGGGTTGGGAAGGAGGGCTGGGGTGAAGGATCTCGAGTAAAGGTGAGGACATCAACGATTTTCTTAAAGTTCCAACCCAGTCCCCCTAAAGGATCCAAAAAATGGAACCCCCTGATAATCCCCTAGTTTCCCCAATGTAGCAATGGGTTCATATTGGGGGGGGTTCCAATTTTTGGATCCTTTAGGGGATCTGGGAAAGGCAGCCTGTTCCGTTCGCACTGCTTGTGTTGCCGGATTTGCAGTTCACGTCGAGTCTCCCTGGATGCTCAGGAAAACTGCCAGGTAGATCAGTAATCGAGAATACTGGGGCCTAGTAAGGAGGTACCTATGGATAGCCTGAATTCAGCAAACTGCACACTGCCTGCACCGGTACGAGACTGTTAGAATTCAAGCTCCAAGACAAGATTCGCAAGAGCGCGTGTAGCAGTGGCGGATCTTGAGGAAGATTGGGAAGGAGCATTTAGGAGTTCGGAGAGGAGGAGACAGAGTAGGCACATGGGGCGCAAGAGGAGGATGCTTTAATATTTGCAGCAGCCCTGGCCGTCACAGTTTCTACTCTGCGCTTGGAGATTTCTGACTTCATTGCAACTGCACTGAAAATCCAGCCTTAAACTATTGCCATTACTACTACTGTTACCATCACTATGACTATTACCTTTCGATATTGGTACCAGCATTACTAATGTTATTATGGTTGTTATTACACGAAGCTCGCCGCCCCCCAGCCAAATCCCTTGCAAAATGCAACCAGGCAGCCGGACAGCTGGACAGCCTGGCCACATGAGCCATCATCTAAAATCTTCAGGGTTTAGGTTTAGGATTTAGGGTGTATCCCCGTATCCTTCTGAATAACCCTCATAGTAATCCCCCCTAAACCCTAAACCCTAAACCCTACACCCGTAGATAAACCCCATATAACCCCCTTTGTGGAGTTTAGACTATGGCTCACATGTCCCAACAAAGGCCGCCGCTATGAAATTGAGGCTTGCTTATGTCAGGGATTCTACTCTCCCTGAAGTAGATAGAATATAGGGTATATGGGCACCTTATGATAATCTACCCAAAGCACTTCAAGGGGACTATAGGCACAATCACTTCTCCTATTTGGTTATTTGCCAACCCTAGCAACTTGGGGAGGCATAACTTCTTCCAACTGCGCGTACGTTGAAAATGGCTTTAATGTCGAGATCGAAGGATTAGCTAATGTGACCGAAAACGGTTGTAGCTTGCCTTTGCCTTTGCTGCTGGGAACAGGGAAGTTTTTTGCTGCAAGTGGACAAAGCAAGGGGACGGCGGGGAGATCCCTGAGAATGGACTGAAGGGCTTAGAGCTCTGACTTATAGATTTGATGGCTTGCAGTTGTGAGGCATTGTGGGGTCTGGAGTGTCATGAGATTGGGCTTCAAACTGCTGTGCTTCAGGCTGACGAGTGCCAGGTATACTGCAAATGGACGAAATCCTGTAGAATCCGAGGTATGTTACGCTGCCATAATCTGAGCCCACATTACCCCAAGAAGAAAAAAGGATCCTTCTTACCTGAATGTAAGGAATCCCATACCCCAAAAAGTATGAAGGATCCCCAACATTGATCCAGTAATTCCAAAGGTTGGGAATTTATTGGAATACCTTCCATTGGGGTTCAATAGGGTTTAGGGTTTAGGGTTTAGAGGTTTAGGGTCTAGGGCCAAAATAAGAGAGAACCTGACATACCTCCAACTCACAAGCATCCATCTCCAAACGCTACAGCCCGCCTAACTCAAAACCCTAGGTCCTGAACCTGTATGAGCTCTAGTCTAAACTCCTAGTATCTCCGCTAATGACCCCTATAATACTCCCCTATATAATCCCCTAGATAACCCACTTTGAGGAGTTTAGACGCTAGCTCATATGAATAGTTTTTGGTGGTTGAGCCTAGTAAGATAATATTAATATTCCTTATTTAAAATACTATCTATACCCCAAAAGGAGGATATAATCTTACTCTACATTGGGTACCATACTGTAGTATCCCCCAATAAGAATTCTAGAGCTATAATGGAATACAACCCCTGTATAATCCCAGCTTCCATTTCATTTTGCATTTTCTTTTCCGTTTGATTCTCCATTATTGGGGTACCATAGTATCCCCAAATAAAATACTACTCATATTAGCTTCCTGGTGCTGAGTATGGAACAGAACGGGCGAACGCATTCTTGGCAGTGCTCCGGGGATGATGAAAGGAGTAAACTGTTTAGGGTTTTTAGGGTTTAGGGTTTAGGGTTTTGAGTTTTGAGTTTTGAGGGTTTAGGGCTTAGGGCTTAGGGTTTAGGGTTTAGGGTTTAGGGCTTAGGGTTTAGGGCTTAAGGCTTAGGGTTTAGGTTTTAGGGCTTAGGGTTTAGGGAGATATTCATCCTTCAATCCCAAGTAAGCACACCATGTCAATAAGAGGATGTTAGCTGTTACCCCAACCCCTAATTTAGGAGACAAGTACAGCCATGTGATAGTTATGGGGTATTGCAGGGGTTTGGGTAATTAAAACCCACTTATTACTGTAGAGCCGGCTGTCTTGGGCGCCAGTACCGGGGAAATCGACGGCACTCGGCCTCTAAGAGCCAACAACCCTAAGGGCGTATGGTTTTAGAGGTGCCTGTGAGTCCAAGAATACACACCCCTTCAGCCCAAAACCCCCAAATGCAAACGTTATACCTGATGGCTATGCAGCCCTCTCTCCCATCTGGATTCTACATCTCAATAGAAACTACATACTACCTAACCTACGACCAACCACGCCTACAATAGAACCCAAAAGAAACTTCATAGAACGAATGAAAGCTAGAAAGCCTAACAAACTGCTTGCTGGTGGTTAGCTAGTAGATAACCAGGAAATACAATCCCTATATAATCCCTATACAGTATATTCCCGGATTCCCTATGAACCCCCAGTAAGACTAGCACGGCGCCTGAACGCGGCCCCTCAGAAGGGTCTCCCATCGGGATGCCACAGCCACCTTCACGACATCGTAGTTCCGTAGGAGCCTTAACTTAAAGCAGCCAAGGGTGTTTAACTTACTGGGGCGTATTAGGAAATAAGGGAACATATCATGTAGGGATTGATTGTATTCCCTTGTATTCTCTTATTCCCGACTAACCAACAGTAAGTTACGGTTTAAGGCTTCGACCCCAAAAGTTGAGGAAGTAAAAGGTTCCTTGCAATGCCTCGCATCCTGAATCCTGGACGCTTCAACCCCCATGCTGCATGCAGTTAGCTGACAACGACAGAACTTAGACAAAGCTTGCACGCATAACGAAAGCAAATGATCACCTTCAACATCTGCCTGCCCCTTTAAATCCCCGTGTCCGAATTAATCGCATGAACACAGGCCACGTCTACATCCCGAGCTGAAATCCCCGAACGTCAGAGCTGGAAACATCAATGCTTCTGGCTTTAAGCACCATTGAAGCAGTCGCATGAATCATACTCCTACCATTACCCTTACCGCCCCGCCACCACTACGGCCACCACTACCGACACCAGCAGCACCTGCTCTCCTGCTCTTCCTCCTCCTGCTCCCGCTCCTCTTGCTGCTGCTGTTTTTGTTGCTCATCGTGCCCCGGCCGCTGCTGCAATTTCTTCATCCACTGCAAACAGCAGTATAACCACCACCTATCCCGACCACTAGACGTTTGGAACCCTCAACCCACTTCTCCGCAAACGCCACGCCTCGGCCGAGGAACAGGCGCACCCCTGCCTCCAGAACTTTGGACACGACGGCACCGCTGCCGTCTTCAGGAGAAGGGGGCATCTTCACCTCGGAAAGAAGCTCAGGGCTTGGGAGGATTTAGGGTTTAGGGTTTAGGGTTCAGGGTTTAGGGTGGAAGCTTGCGGTGTGGAAGCAGCATAACAACCGCTGGAAGAAAAGGAAGAAGCGCGATCATCAAACAAATACTCAAGACATTGAGGAGTCTGCAGCAATTGCGTTGACTGGTGCGTGCTAGCACTACAAGAGTAATCCTATGAAGGAATCCTGCATCAACATTACTCCTAGACCGCTTTCTCAAGCTCCTCTGTGGGGCATATTTTTAACCCTAAACCCTAAACCCTAATTGGGAGCCCCTTTTAGGAGGATCATGGCAAGAGGATAACCGCTACCATGAATCTTACATACTAGGTTTAGGGTTTAGGGTTTAGGGTGATGGACAGAACCCTGCATGTCCCTGCCTGCACTATTTCAACAATTGAGCTGCGGTCATGAAAAAGGACCCCAAAACACTAGAATCCTTCTTCCAGGTAATAGTTACCCTAAACCCTAAACCCTAAACCCTATACCCTAAACCCTAAACCCTATCCAAGGGATCCCTCACATATGGAGACCCAGCCTCCTCAAGCTCCTGGAAAAGACCGTCTGCCGCCGCCGGCCGGGGTATCAGCCACAGGACACCTGGGTTGCTATTAAGGAACTTAAATTAAGGTTCCCATAATGGGTATAGGGTTTAGGGCTTACCATAATGGGTATATATAGTAGATAATAGGGTTTCCCCAATATAGTAACTTAAATTAAGTTCCTTAACAGCAACCCAGACACGCCGTTGGCACTGTGCCAGGCGCCCAGCACAGAAGCTGGTGGACCTGTCAAGAGATCTAGGCTTCTTTTCTTGCGGGCCTTTTCTCCACAGCAAAGGGCTTTGGGTTTAGAGATTTGGGGTATTAGCTATATAAGAAGTAGTTGGAGCATTCTTGACACTCAAAGGCAGACCCTGTTTCAGCGGAAGGGGTGTAAGGAGAGATCCAGGCTTTGCAGTTTTGGGGTTTCAGGGCTTCAGGCTTCAAAATAGGGTTTTGGAGGATGTTCTTCATCTCTCGGATTAGAGCTGTGCGTCCCCTTAAACACCCCCATCTTCCACCTAGATCCAAGTTCTCAATCATGAAGCACCACCCTAAACCCAAAACTCTAAGCCCCGCTAGAACCTTAAACCTCAGCCTCAGGCAAGTATGCCCTCTCAAGCATCGAAACGCTAGAACCTAAACCCAATCCACTTGCACCTCAAGACTTAGGGTCCCGTGCTCTGGATACTGTGTCATTGCCATTCTTACCATTCCTCTTACTATTATTTCTACCATTACTGCTAATATCTCTATTATTGCAGTTATGCCCCAATATATACCCCAAGATACTATAATCCTTAACATAGGTACCCCAAAAAGGTACCCCCTAATTCTGGGAACCCTCATACACCAGTTATGCCCGCTCAAGCATCAATCCACTTGCACCTCAAGACTTAGGATCCCTAGGGTTGAGGATTTAGGGCTTAGGGTTTAGGGTTTAGGGTTTAAGGTTCAGGGTTTAGGGCTCAGGGTTTAGGGTTTAGGGCTCTATTATTATCATTCCTCTTACTACTATGTTTACCACTATTGCGATCATTCCTATCATTCCTATTACTACTGCAGCGTAGATGGACAAAATCCTGCATGAAACTATATACCTAAACTATGGGAATTATGGTGGTCTAGTATACATAGGGCCACCTATATACCCAAACTGTAGGAGTTATGGTGGTATAGTATTTTTTGGGTCAGGCAGGATTTTATCCATCCACCGTAGGACTCAGGATCGGGCGGTTCACCCTCGTCCAACCCTGGGATGGAATATATTCGGGGTGCCCTATGATAGCCCATAAGGATTCCTATCACGATTGAGGGTTTAGGACTTAGGATTTAGGGTTTAGACGTAGGATTTAGGGTTTAGGGTTTTTGTCTTAGGGTTTAATTAGGGCTTAAGGTAAAACCCTAAACACTAAATCCTCAATCTACATACTTCCCCGCATGATTCGAAGGTGTCCAGTTTTGGACCCCTTTGGGGCTTCAGAAAACGCATCCTCCCTCAACCCCCAAGACTGCCAGAACCTTTGAACGGCGCAGCCTTCAACAGGTGTTTAGGGCTTAGGGTTTGAGACCTTAAGCCGTAGACCCTCAAGCCTAAACTGCTAAACCCCCCCCCAACACCATAAACCCCAAACCTGAAACATTGATCTTCAACCCAAAGCCTAAATTCTAAACCCCAAACCCAAAAACAGCCCAAAATCCAAAACCCTAAAACCTTAAACTCTAAACCTTAAACCCTTAACCCAGACGAGCATAAAGCTTCAACCCCAAACCCCACATCCTTGACCTCAAACCCCACTCTCACCTAAGCTGCATGGCCCGAGCAGGCCTTCCAGGGCCAAGGCAAGCTGCGATTGTGCAGAAAAGCAGGCACGGACAAGCCTCCCAGGGGTTTAAGGTTTAGGGTTTCAGGGTTTAGGGTTTGGGGTCAGGGGGGCTTCGTAAGTAAGCTAATAACCTCACTTTTAACCTACTTACTAGTCCGCCTGACCCTCCAAGCAGGGTAACAGGGGCAGGTGCTGTAAACTCCAGTGCAGGCTCTCACAACCGCAATCCCAAAGCCTCATCCCTTATCCCAAAGCCACAGCGAAATCTCCAGACTCTGAAGCCTGAATTGTTGAGCTTTCACCCTCAATCCATCTGTGCATTTTCAAACTCCCAGAGCACTGTAATCTGTATTCTGAGGAGCCCACACACAAAGGGACCCCTACTTTTTTGGAAGCCTGCATATCTTAGGGAATTTCTCAGGCGGGGAATTACCAGGTGCGCACCCTTACATAAACCCCCCAAACCCTAAACCTAAACCTTGGGTACTACCCCCCCTCCGTAACAGTTGGATAATAAGTATAATATGATTATATATAGCCCTCAATAGGACCCCTAATATAGACTGTTACTGGGTGGGGGCAGACCCAACCCAAACCCACAAAACCCTAAACCCTAAACCGCGAGCGAAGGCTTCTATTGCAAGACCAGGAGCTGTCTTAGGGCTATGCAATGCTTATATGAGAGAAACTACCCACCTAAAGTTTCCTTAAACATAATAGTTTTCCTAGACAGTAGGACTACATTATAGACTCACAAACATCCTTAAAGGGACCCCAAAAAATATGTCTATTCTCCAAATACTAGCAAGAGTGGTCAACAGATAAAAGCAAGAACAAAATTGTACCCTAAACCCTAAACCCTAAATGCTAAACCCTAAATCCTAAACCCTAAGCCCTCAAGCCTAAACCCTAAACCCTAAGCCCTGGGCCCTGGACCCT
>CAJNIZ010031158.1:38494-50981 GCA_905231905.1 Symbiodinium pilosum
ACGTACATACGTACATACATACATATATGTGTATGTATAGTTTCAATTTCTTTTCCACTCGATTCTGCCTCATAGTAGTGTCCATGTTCTTTGAGCCGAGCGGCGCACTCTTGGAAGCCGGCTAAGTCAAAAGGTGCGTTATTGGCGATCGTCTTGTACCTGAGGTGGTAGCACATGGGAGTTCCTGAAAAGGCACGGTGCCCCTTTCCAAGGGTCCCTATGACAAATGGGGGATGTGAATTCTGCGAAACGGAGCATTTTCGCAAGGAATTGTATTTTGCAACCTCTGAAGCAGAGGAAGTAGCACAAACGTAATGCTGCATCAAGCAATAATATCAGCTCCAAATAGAACCCCTGGACCGGCACAGAGCTGTCAACCTTTGAACCCACACAACCAAGAATATCTGCATGCTATTATTTCTACTATGACAACACCCCAAGCCCCCCGGCTACCTCCACCAGGCCCGTTCTCCCAAGTGAACCCCATCCGTCCTCTTTACCATTTGACAGAGAGCTCCCAATTGCAAGAATGCAAACATAACCTACCCCCCAAACGCCTCCACACTGTACACCCTAGGCCCCTGGCACGATAGATGCTAACCTTTTTGGGACTAAAGCCACGGAACAGCTCCTGAAAGCCCTTCCCGTTCGCATACTGCTGGCAGTTGTTGTACTCCTTTGGTCAGCCGCGGGCGTGCTGGCTTGATAAGGGGTTTACATGTGTTCATGAGGATGTAGCAGCAGTATGGCTTTGCTCATGCAGTCACTGGACACGCATCATGCCATGCACTACCGCTTAGTACTTCCTATCTGATACTTCGGGACTAGCCGACATACCACTTCTGCCAAATGCTAGTTTATGGGGGCGTGCATCGGAGTTCTAAGGACTTCGAAGCTCTCTACTGCCCTCCGCCGACATGACAGAACTAAAAATGAAATGTCGGATACTGCAGCGGCAGTACTGCTCAAATGCCTGTCCCTTGCCTCTTGACTCAGGATGACTTTGTATATTATGCTGGAACACTGGCGCGTCCATCGGAAGAATGGGCAACAAGACCGCCAAATTGGAGACAATCCACTACTACATACTGCATGTACCGGTTTAGCCCATAAAGATATCGCAGCAGATCATGGTTTCCACGGCTTCGATGTCGAACAAGACTTCCCAGGTATTGATCCCTCAGTTCGAGCCGTGATTTTCTGAAACCTCCTTATGTTGAGTCAGGAAACATTCGACACGCACCACCAATAAAGATTGTAGGTCGCCACCGTGACTTTGGAGCCGGAGCAGCCCATGGCACGAAGGGGCGGTTTTGATTGAGGAAAGTGGGGCGTGCAGGGATTTTTCAACTTTAGGTAGAGATACAGGGTTTGGGGATTGGCGGGCATTGGCATTTTCGGCTTAGGTTCGGCAATGGCAGCATCATGCGCAATACTCCCTGCTGGGATATTGGGCGAGAACACTTACCCTGAAAGAAGCATTTCTTGGAGGTGAGGTCTCCAAAGAGCCTGCTACCATCTGCAGAATGACCAGGAGACTCAGAGCCTACTGACGACCAAACCATGCAGCTGGTGCTTAGAAGAAGACACTAGGCTTCCCCGCACACCCTACAAGCTTGGAAGACTCTCCACTTGGCAAGCCTATTCCGGCGTTTTAAGCCATTACAGGAATATCCGAAAACTTCGGTGGCCTCAAGGTGACAAACAGCTTTCACTTCTGGGGGCTCGCGCCACACGGTCTTAAACCAGACCCGTCATGTTTCAGACCCCCTCATCTATCGCAATGGCAAAGCTTGAGCCCCCCAGAGGAATTCAGGGTGTTGCTCTGACAACAAAAGAGACAGCCACACGCCGCATGCAGTAACTCTCCATTGATTTGAAAACGCGAAATGGCTCCCAGTAGCAGCCCAATATACACAACCCTTCGATTACTGCGACATAATCTACCCAAACCACTAGTCTAATGCTTCGGGTCTGCCAGACCCCGCGGATAAATGGCTAAATTGGGGCTTTGGCAAGGGATCCTGCTAGATCAAGGCTGAATGGCTGTTTTTGAGTGGAGCTGCGTTCAGAGTTTCTGATTTCACAGTTCGGCCGCAAGGAAACTTCTAGGTCACGGTTATCACTTTTCTCTTCTTTTCCTGTTGCTATTGCTTCACCCTGCTGCATGCAGATGTACTAGGCAATGCATCCAAGGCACGGCGGGACGCGACCTATGGGAACAGCACAGGCTGTGAATAGCACAGATTCTGAGTTTGAAACAAGGTTGGAGAGTCATGAAGATCCAAAGATTCAGAAGCCACATGGAATTTGGGGAGACAGGGTCTGGGGGTTTGAGTCCACAGCTGGAGGGCTTCGGGTTTCAGGGTCTAGTGTTTAACTCAGTTCAAGCTGGGGCGGCAGGTCTCGCTGTTTACTTTGTTGCTATTCAGAAGCCATTGGAGCTTGAAATTAAAGGGCTAAAGGATTGAGTGCGCATCCTGATCTCCGAAGCACTTCTGAGCTTGTGAAATGGTTCAGTCATGGGATTGGGGGAAGGGTCACAGGCGGTAGTCTGGAGCAGCGCCATTTTGAATATACCCGCCTGCTTCCATTGTTAAATTCTCGAGTGTTCACTCTCAACGTTAGCTCCTTGGCCCAGAAATCCTGACACGACAACCTTAAACTCTAAACCCCTGCCTCCGGTAGCTGGCCAGCGCTGGCACTGCTGCGCCGCCAAGGAGCACCTTTACGGTGTCCAGCTTCTAGGGAAAGAAACCGCAGCAGCAACCAGCTCAGGGCTTCGGAAGGGGTTGGCATTGCAGTAAGGTGGCAAGACTATGTAATGAAAGCTTGATACTTGCATGGTAGCCGCAGTATAACTGCATACCGCAGTAGCTACCCTTGCAAATACAATTCCCCGTGACTCGTGACAACATGTAATGACAACGATGAACTGCAGGAATAATAAGGAGTAGTCAAGGACACTGCGGACCAGACAAGATAAATCCTAAACCCCGAACTCCCGAAGTGACCCTACATACTCAGCCCAAGCACCGATACCAGCGCGCGTGGGGGCACAGCGCCCCGCGGAGCATCGCTCCGTGGTGGCGCCGACGGTGCTTTCAGGCACGCGGGGCGCACGTCCATCATTCTTGTCCAGAGCCCCGTCTTTGGGGGTGATTAAGATCCGAGTGTTAAGATGTTTGTTTTACGTTTTGAATACCAAGCACAATGAAATGCTTCTGCGACAAAAAAAACTAAAAGTCCACGAAAGCTCGAAAACCGCCACGGAAAGACCATTGAATTTGTCTGGTTCCCCAGTGAGAACAAGGACTGTTCACCTGGCCATCTTAGTACAAGCATGTACTTAAGAAGCAGAGAACTTCTATCTGGTGGTTCTTGCACAAAGATGCATGTCTCTATCCTCCTTCATGTGGCCCAAGCAGCGCTTGAGCCCGGAGGATTGCGAGAAACAAGCTGAAAATTTTGAGCGAGCATGTGTAACTAGGAGTCAACGCTTCAAAATCTGGTGCAGATATCCCGCGGCCGAACAAGAAAGTCGCAAGGCAGGGGGCTTCTGTGCCAACCCGATATGGTTACAAATGAAGCTTCCATATCACAAACAATGGCTCATACCAAAACTACCTCAAAGTTTCCTCGACAACCAGCAGTCGCCAATTCTCAAATCCGGGTGTCTTGAAAATCAGATCCCTAGCCCCAACCAACTAGAGTTCTGCTTCATCATGCTGACACAAGATCAGGAAGAGAGGAAAGCTGTAATCTCTGAAGGCAATCGAAACATGCCCCCATCCATGAATCCAGTTATCATTTGGAAGATGGACCCACCAAAAAATAGTGGGAACTTTAAACACCTCTGTAGGCTTTCAGGGCCCGCACCGGCGTAAGAAGAAAGAGCCTCAATATATGATCAACTACTATGATTGATATTACAGACTAGGGCATTGATCTTCTTTCGGGGTTGGCGCGTTCTTACTGCGGATATATGATTGTGCTACAGCTCTCACAACCCTATACCCCTAAACTCCTAAACCCTAAAGCCGACTCGGGCAGGGATGAACCACGACGGATCCTGCTTCCGAGACAGCTCCGACAGCGCGCTCCTTATGAGAAACCAGGAGGAACTTGATTAAGTTCATGCTTCCTGACAGGCCTAAGACCTCAGCTGGAGAGAACAGTAGGGGATAAGTTACCATCAGGCCTATGGAGCCGAGTACGACTATCAGCACTACCATGTCGAAGCCTGGGTTTGGGTTTTCTAGGGGGCCCGACTTGACTGAAAGATTGGCCCCGAGATGCATGTACGTCAGGGTTTTAAAGATGCTTCAGCTTGAGAATATGGTAGTCTCTCTCACCGTCAAAGGCATCCAAATTGGAGGCCCCAGATGTGGTGGATGCTCAAGGTAGCAACTGCAAACCCGGTCCCCATTTTGGGAATGTCCCATTTTTGCTAGCTTACTTTCCGAACTCAGCTTCCATGATGACTTGTGGGAAGCCACCTGAGCGAAAAGCTGAAACCCGCACACTCCAGGATCTCCATGAACCCAGATGGGAACAAAATGTTGAGGTGCATCAGCACGCCGAATGGTCTTCGAGCGCAGGCTGAAACTTTGACTTGGCATACCATCTGATTCGAAGTAACAAGAAGGACACCCCAAAGGCTGCGAGCGATGGAGAACGTTGCATGGGCTTGTGTAGGTCATAGGTACAATGTCGGAATTTCAAACAGATTACAGGTGTTCTGCAGGGTGTCTCAGAGGTATGGCTCCTCGATTGGGCTCCGAGTGGTGAGGATGGTAGTAAAATATTGTGGATAGAAGCGGATGCTAATTTGGCCGAGCACACGTATGACTGCAACCATGACATGACATAACTCCGTCATACCCTGGCAAACCGGGGACTGCAGTGTTGCGAGTTGCTTGTAGGCGGGCTTTGCAACATGCTTGTTCCCAGATTTCCTATGTATCCGATTGCTCGCTTCTCCACCCAAAAAACAGGGGAATCTGGCAACCTTGGCATTTCAGCCCCCATCGTACCTGCACGTGGCCCGCAGCGCGCAGTGTAACTACGATTGCGCTACGCTCACCGGCAAAATGCTATCTGCCCGTAATAAGATTCATCCGACTCTGATTTTAACAGGGTCTAGTATGGAGTCACATCACCCCAAAATGCTACATATCCTTGTCAGTATACAGTATACACCTCCAAACCTGTACACATCTTCTTAGTAAATAACTCGCAGAACCCCATTTTTAAGGGAACCCAAACTTTTGAAAAATAAAGCACAAGCTCGTCTCTGCGGCCGGTGCTGCAAGTCAAGCTTCAACTGGACATTCTGAGCCTGGGGCTTTCTGGTGGTCAGTAGGGAATATGGGAATATATTGGGGGTTATTAATAAGGATGATGAAAAAGAACATGGAAACTACTACATTATAGTAGGGCATATAATTTCGTTATACCAGTCAATCCGGGAACATATTATATAGGACTTAGTAAGAGTTATACTCCCCTGTTCCCTACTAACCACCAGTAAGTAGGCGGCCGCCCAAGGTGTGGAGTTTAAGGCTTTCTTGATGGCTAAGGTTCAGGGTTGAGGGAATGCTAATCAAAAGTGGGTTATAGCTGCCAGAACTTCGTTGAGAAGCGTGTTGAAGCACTTACAAGCCAACTTATAATTGGCCATGACCTTCTATGTACTTCTATGTACGGACCACGGGATTACTGCCGTCAAGATGAGAATTTTCGCGCAAACCCTGAAGCATTTGAACTATGATGAAGCCCCTCAAAGCTGCAAAGCCGCAATGACCAATAAAATTCCTTAGGGCAACCTTCATGGAGTGCCCTAAGATTAAAAACTCTACACGTCTATAGCCGAAGCTCCTAGCTGACTAGAGAGGCCCTGATGGACCCAGGCAAGCTGCTAAACTTCGCAACCTCTCATCCCAAACCATGGCTTCTGCCGTGGTAAGGGGCGAGCCGTAAATCCCTAACCCTAAACCCTAACACCGAATGTTTTGACAAGCATCCTCCGTGCTGTGCTGCGCTGAGCTCAAGGCCAGCACAGATTCGTAGGAGGCAGGATCCGCACCTCCCAGCCACGCAACCACGCGGTTTAGGGTTTTGGGTTTTGTCAAGGTTCCGAATCGCCCACAACAACATGATTGCTCATGTTTTCTGAACCAGCGCTGGTAAACTATCAAGAAGGAAACCACGTTCTAGGTCTTGAACCCCTGGATCCTTGAAGCCAAAAACCTTACATCCTGTATCCAAGATCCCACAAGCCTCAAAGAAATGAACATCACCTGGCACTGTCATCTATACATTCAACCCGAGTCTCCGCAATCCCGGGTGAGCATGTTACGGCACACTACGAATGACGTGAAGCCACCCGCAAGTTGTTCTTTGGGGTTTGCTTTGCGCCAAGCAGAATTGCCACCTTCCATCACCGCGGCGAGCGTCGGGCAAGTGGAACAAAAAATCAGACTGTGGATTGGTTTCAGGCTGAAGATTCTGGCTTCAGAGTTTGAAACTCGGGATGGGGTTTATGTGCACAGGCTGTGGGCCAGAAGGCTCGGGGGGTGGGCTCCAGGACCTGTTCCAAGAATGCTCTATGTCTTTATTCTTCTTGTGTCCAGCACTTCAAGAACCCGAGCCAGCGAAGCAGTCATTCGCAGGTGCCAGCATGTGAGGTGAGTATTTGCCGATGTTATGGACTCTGGGGGTCTAGTACTGTCGGGGCACATTCTGACTCTACTCTTTCCACATGTCCATATTAATGTTTGCCTAAAGACCTGGTGTTAACTTGGGTCGCCTGAACTACTTGAACTGCGGCCTAAACTCCGAGTGTCGAGCAGAATCTAGATCTACATCCTACCAGTCCCACCCCATCCCCCTGGTCTGGGATTTTAGAGTGGTATCGTTGAGGAGGTGCCAGTTCTCTTGTATCTGAGAACGCTTACTCCCCCCAAATCTAAACCCTACACCCTGACGATAAATCCTTCTGGTGCCACAGGATCTTGTGCTTCCACTTACGTTGCCAAGGCTTATACACATACGTGCCAAATTTGGGGCCTCGCAATACCTTGAAGATGATTCTAGGAACTCCCTCAGAAGAACGACATACTTTCGCCTATGCGAAACACATGAAATTTGCTTATAGAATACTTTGCCAAGGCAACATCAATGACAATGCCTGTTTTTTCAGCTTCGTTCAGCTTGGGATGCGTACGGCAGCCAACCTTTTGATTTTGCAGTCGCATAGGCTTGCAATAGAAAAACGGCAAGTACAAGCCAGCAGTAGATTCACAAACAAGGCCTCCTTCTGTGGTGAAAAACATGTGGAGAAGGATTTTGCACTTTCTAGTCGCATCGGATAATCCGTTACTTCCTTGCCTACTCAGCACCTGCAAACAATCCTAAACCCCAAACTTCAGCTTTAGTGTAGACAGCGGTCCATCTGGACAAGCCCGCTTTACCTTGCGATGATCCTGCATATCCCCCTGATTTCCTGATTCTTTCTCACCAAGTAAGCTTAATTCTTTGAGGGAAGAGATTATTGCTATGGGTTTTAAGTGTGAAGGCCTGGATTTACTTGCCTCAGTCTCAACCTGGAGGCACAGGAAAAAAAAGGCAAGGATGGTAGCTAGAAAAATCCGGGTGCTGCAATGGATACCCGCAATCTGAGGAAACCTACGATAATGACCGCCAAGCAAGCATCCCAAGTTTCGCAAAGCCCAAATGAGGCTTGCTCTTTTGGATGCCTTGCAAACTGCATGTTTACTGGTACAAGCCATAATGAAACCCCCACGGCGCCAAAACTTGAAATCCTTACCCCGGTCGTTGAGTGCCAGCACAGGAAACACCACGGATCGTGGATGACAGGATGACTATGCCCTCAAGCCCTGCACAACTTGCAGCTTCAACCCTCAATCACAAATCCCTTCGTTCCTGAAACCTAGAAGAGGCAAATCTGACTGCTACTCTTAGTTTGGAGGGATGGCATCAGGTGTTACGGGAATCTGAAGTGCTGGAAGATACAAGTTCCACCCACAGCTAACAGGGCATGTAAACCTGAAGTAGTCGAAGGCAAGCAAGCCTGAGTGCTATTTTTTACTTTTACGCCATGTTCTTTGGAGGGACAGCTCGAAGCGACCCATAATCCCATTTCCATTTATGCCCTGTCTATAGTCGCTCTATTCTCCCCGTACTCCTGGGTAGTCCCTATGTTGCCCCCATCAGCTACACCAAGGTCCAGAGTCCTGGTTCAAGCCCTGGACTGCAAATCTCGGAAACCAGCAGGTGCAACTCCAACGTGAAGATGCTCTAAAGAAGCTGCTTAAAGCAGAGGATCCAGTTTTGGGGGTGCCCTCATACACGATATTTCACCTTAGAAGCAATCTCTTGCTGGAAAACAGCATTCGCAACTTTGAAGTGGAGATAGTGCTACAATTGGCAGTAGACTCGCCTGCGTCCTGCAATTGCCAGGACGCGCAGAAGAAAAACACAAAATGTAAGACTGTCAGGTGGTGAGAACAGAGTCTCGTCTCCTCAGTCTATTCAGAGCATACTCGCTTCAGACACCTACCCGGCCTGGGCATTCCAACATGAAGCACCCTGCCTGAAGCCAAGAAACGACAATTCCTAGAGGGCACCAAACCCTGCAGAAACAGCGCACCCTGCACGCAAACTTCCTTTTCAGCTTCTCGGCATGAGGAGGGAACGATAGGTCCGATAGGTCTGACGTTTGGCAGGCAGGTCCTAGCTAGGCTGACGCCTCTGGCGTCGCATGGATACCTGAACAGACGTCGTGCCGTGAAGCAAGGGGAACAGCTCCAAACTGCGCCCTTTGTTGCCTCTGGCCAAGCAAAATGTAGAAGCCTGAATAACTGTAGGAGATGTTTCGTGGTTCGTTCTGAAACGCAGGTCAAACGAAGAAACAGTTGCCCAAGCTGCCATAAACAAAGAGAATGAAGGAGAAAAAGACACACACACACACACACAGTCACTGAGGAAACACAGAAGGAAAGAAAAGAGAGAAAGAGACAAAGAGATGGAAAGGGCGAGGGAGAGGGAGAAGAGGGAAAGAGAGGGAGAAGCAGAAGGTAAAGGAAAGGGAGTGAGAAAAGAGAAAATCAGGACGCGAGGGAGAGTTAGAGGAAGAGAGAAGGAGAAGGAAAGAATTACGGGCATGTCTGAAGCGTTTACACATAGCATGCGGATTGCCTGTAGGATTCCTTCGCAGCACCTCCAACAGAAAATAGAAGCCAGATTTTCACTCAGATCTACTTTTATACAGGAGAGGAAGTTTATAACGGTCTCTTCATGAAGGACAGACGGTTACTCAGGCTTCTTCAACTAGAATGTCCCCGTTGGGGGACAATTCTTGGACACCACGGAACCCGGGCTTGGCCGCACCTAGCAAGCAATTCTCCAAGGACATGGGGGCTAATTCCTCTTGCTAGGTTGTGTGCAAATATAGCTCTTTCCAGAAACTTTAGCCATAATCAGCAGCTGCTATGGATGATGGTAACAGAGAAGCAAGGGCTTGTTATCTTGAGAACGACCCGCGAATTTTGCTTGCTATGTGCCATTTGGCCATACAAGGCTCATTTGTTCACTCTTTCATCCTTTCATGCAAGGCGTAAAGCTTCCAGCTGACCGAGAAGGGCACTCTTATTCTGAAAGACGAAGTACACATGCAACAGACACGACTTTCCAAAATCTCAGCGGCAGAGCTTGTTGTGGCGTTTGGCGGCAAGAAAAGAAATCAACATTCGAGAATAAACATGGGGATCTCTGATAGAAGGACCTCAAAAAGAAGATGCCTATGGCTCCAATCGCCATCGAGGGAGGTGGGTTTATTCCTCAGGGCTCTACGTGACTTCCTCGAACAATGAGCCCAGTTGAAAATGGGCGGCGATGGCTTCGGCAAACATTTTGGTCACTTTGACCAGTTCATCGGATCCAGAGCTTCTGAGGGTTGTAAGGAAGTGGGCAAGGTGCCCCTTCTGTTGGCGCCCGAAATACAACATGTTGGCATATCCTTGAAAAAGCTGGTTCCAGGCCTGTTCTGAGAAATACTGACGTGCTCAGCGACCTGCCCCACTGTAGCTCTACGAGGCATCCCCACAATCTCCACACATCTCAGTCTTGATAGCTGCAGATTCTACCCGATATTGCCCCAACTGACTAGCATCAGCAAGCCAAATAGTCACCATACACCCACCACATATTTAGTCTTGGAGCGCACAACCTCCGGCGTTGCGGGATGAAGTGAAATAGAGAGGAAAACTACCTCGACGGAAGCTTGTGATGATGGCTGCTCGTAGATCATCCTCGTCTGTCTGCTAGCGCGCTTGTTCTCACCAGTAACTTACAAACTGCTACAATACTACAAGTAATCTCCTTGTTGCTATGATTCGGAATTCTGTTCTGATGTGTTGTCGTTCACGTGCTAACACCTATTCCGTTACCCATGCATGAAACGTCGTAGCTTACCTGGTTCTGCGTTTCCGACATGAACCAAAACCAGGGTCAATCTATGTAGATGCCAGCTGGAGTAAGAGGCGAATGACCGAGAATAATCTCAACACCTCCAGTAATACACGACACCCCTGTCCTACTTGCAAATTTCTAGTGACAACCGTGAGTGGGCTCAGGGCTTAGGGTTCAGGATGCGTAGCGTTTAGGGTTTTGGGTAGGTTGTATGGCTGATGTACCCAGGAAGCTCCGGCTAGTCCTCTGAAAAAATCGGTTGAACAAGAGATTGCTGCGCTGGAAGGTCTTAGACTTGCGTGCAAAGTCCATTCACCACCATGACCTTCAGCATAGGACGAGCTGATGCCCAGTGTCCTTGTTGTGGCTGCGACTATCCTGGCTTGGACATAACTACGCTTTCATCAAAACTGGCAGCTGGTGCTGCCAGTGCTTTTGGTGGCATGTTCAAAGGCGCTGGCTTTGCTGTGAATTTTGTACCTCTCGATGCTCAGAAAGAGCAAGTTTTGACAAAACTCAAAAGTGCTTTAACAATAAGACACCCTGGTTCCCATTTGTCATGTGTATCAAAGCCCTAGACTCCACTCCACATCCTCAACAAACCGGTATGCATATGAAAATGCCATGTGCCATCCTTCTGCATGAGTACCACATGACATAAGTATTTCTACTATTGCTGCTACAGTAATACTCTTTTCATCATGCTTACGATCCTTGATTCAAGTGCATGAACAGCCACGGGCTCAGCGATTGAGATGCTTCCCAAGCTTACACCGGATGGGCCCAACAAAGACTATCGTCCGTCTAATCCAGGCATTCATCTGGTTTCGCACAGGAGAAAATCTTTGGAAGTTTTGATCTTGGATGTCAGAAACTCGGGGCTCTAAAGCTCAACAAATATCTCTAAACATCCTGAAGCCTACTCCCAAAACACACGAACCATCCAGCACGAAAAAAAAACATTAAGGGCATCGTTGGCCCGAAGGGGCTCAGAGGGAGAAGCCCGTCTGCTCGCTCTTCAACACTGGATGCTCCTCCACTGCTGGCTTGCTGGCCTCCAGGTTTGCTCAAATTATGAGGGCCCACATTTCAGGATGATGATCTCTGATTCGACTTTGGGGCGCAGGATCTAGGCGCGTAGCGTGTTTAAGAAAGAGTGCTTAGGTTCCGAATCCAAAGCCATATAGCTCGTGTGAGCTCCAAAATCGTCTCGCCACTCTTCGGGTATTTCTCAAATCCTTACTGCAGGGGCCCCCAACAAGACCAATTTGTTCAGTGGCTGTACTCAAAAGCCATGAGGTACTTGGGCATTTGGAATCTCCAAGCTCTGAACCGATCGGCCAGGGTTGAAGAGCAAGAAGGTTTAGTGTTTAGGATTATAAAGATGGTCGATGGTTAAGAGGCAGAGGGCAGGAAGGCGCATAAAGATCTGTTCCTTGTACACAAGGCCTCCACTGCGCAAATGGCGCCAAGGTGGCTTTTGAAAGAGGAGCCCTGAAACTCAGGTCTGCACGTTGTCATGTAAGTGCAAACCCCCACATTTGGGAGAAATCCCTTCATTGATGAAAGTCTTGGTTTACGGCCACCACTTTCCCGGAGCCTCCGCAGGTGCCTGCGCTGCCTCCTCCTCCTTGGGCTCCTGACGTATGGAGACAGATCTTGAAAGGAGGGGCTGCCGGTGGGAACATGCAGATCGTCTCATGGCTTTGGAGTGTTGCGAGATTTGTGTGGTTGAGGGTCCAGGCTTTTGCATGTAGGGGTTCAGAGTCAGACAGGGCTTGGTTTGGATATGTTTGCTTTGTGACTTTCCAGCGTGGAACCTCAGAATCTAAGCACAAACACGTAACCATCAGGGCACCGAACCCATTTCGAAGCTGCAGAGCCCCCCGACCTTGAACTCGAAAATCTCAAGTCCGACTCCACAAACCATAGAACCATACACGCACCTCCTCCACCTCCACCTCCACCATCACCACCACCAGCACCACCACCA
>CAJNIZ010031158.1:51056-73373 GCA_905231905.1 Symbiodinium pilosum
ACCACCACCACCACCACCACGGAAGAGCCACCACCACCACCACCACCACCACCACCACCACCACGGAAGCCACCACCATGACTACTGCGACTGCTACTGCTGCTAGCACGGTGCTACTGTTGTTGCAGTACAGCTGCTACAAAATCAACATCAATCTCAACACGCTCTGCCAGCCAACCTGCCAACCATCACACTATCATCGTCTTTGCCATCGCCATCGCCGTCATCATTGCTGTCATCGTCATCATGATCAGTATCCACCATCACACCAGCATCATCATCTTCTAGCTTTCCGGGCTTTCCGCAATTTGGCACGTGCCTTGACCGGCTCGAGGTTCAAGAGGTCTGGCTGCTGAGGCAGCGGCTCCTTACTTGCGCACTACGGGACCCTGCTGGATGGGCGATAGAGGGACTGGGCACGGGTTGTGCAAAGGAGTGAAAAGTGTTGGCGCCGATCGTTTGGGGTGTTGGGGTGACGATGTGTGATGGAGAAGCCAGAATTGCTAACAATGTGCTCACGATATGGTTCCCACAGTCTTCCTGAAAACAACATGATGCTGCCGAAGCGGACGACTCCAGCTTTGCGACTCTCTTGCGGGGATTCACACTTTCGAGGTTTGCAGCGTACGGTGTGAGGGCCTTGCGTTGCGGATGGCCCAGTGCAGTTGAGGTTTGTTGGGTGTTGCGCTAAAGTCAGGCGTAGTTGGCAGCATCACGCAAATCCTTAAGGATATCTTCAGAAACTAGTATTAAAATGTGAAATACAGCCAATGAAATCAAACTGGCAGTATCACCACTTCCCGCAAAGGCAACCGCCAGAAGAAGAGCTGCGGAATCCTGAAAAACATATGGCTGAGGCAAGAAGGCGAGGAAACCCGGAACCTGAAACCCCAAGCAAACCCAACTCCTCCTGTCACTTAAAGTCTGCAACCCTTACCCCACCTCCTCCTGCTCATCATCATCAGGATGGCCATCCAACAGCGAGAGCTCCTCTGCCGTGAAGATGAACCGCAGGAACTGGCCAGAGAGTGGCACATAGTTTGCACACTACCCTTATCGTATAGTGATCATCATTAAACAAAATCCGTGTCGAAGAGCATAGTATAACTCCAACTCAGATGTCGCGGGACACTGGGTGGGGTCATTACCCAAGGCACAGCCACGATGATCACAGTGCTAGCAGCACTACTGATTACACCAACAACACGTGAGCGTTGCAGGAATGGAATATGTAGCTTGACGTCTGGGTTGTTTCGGGCTCAGGTCTGTAGGAACCATCTTCGGCGAGTTAGGGTTTGATGGTTGACTTCGAAGCTTAGATTTTCATGTTTCGTGGGCTAGACGTTCCGAAAAGTGAGTTCTCCAGGCTGGAACATAGGTACGCATGGAAGGGCCAGTCCAAGCCGCAAGTCGTCGGAATGCATGACGTGCGTAAGTTTGTTTGGAACTACGAATTGGAACAGGTTCGCAATAAAACTGAAACTTGGGATCGTGATGCTCAAGCGAAATCCCGGGACAGGGAGCTGCGCATAATGGGTCTGTGCTAGGTTGACCAGAAAAGATAGTGGATGGAGCAATCTTGCACCAACTTTACCCCAAAAAAAATCCACAGAGGCCGCAGGCCGTGGGCGTTGCGGGCAAAGTCTCCACCCACTTCTCTCCCGACTCCCTCAGGCCGCGGAGTCAACACTGACCTGCTATTCTGCATGTGGTGAGGGGACTTCCAATCCTAGGGCCGGGCTGCCAGAAACTGGCCACTCTAAAGGACATCCACTTTGGGGGGTCTGCGGGTAAGCAGGTGTGTAGTGATGTACTGGAGGGTGTGACAGGTGATTCTTCGCGAGTTTTTGGCGCCGCGATGCGTCAACAGTTGAGGTCGTCTCGGTATGCTTCCTGCAGAGTCATGAGCTTCGCTGTGTGATCCCTCAAGACTCTTGCGCGTCACAATGTGATCCCTTACGACTCTTGGTCGTCACGGTGTGATGCCTCACGACTGTTCGTACTTACAGTCTGCTATCCGTCAGAACTTTTGTTTTCTCCCTCAAGACTTTTTGGCGTCACGGTGTGATCCCTTGAGAGTTCTGGGCATCAGTGTGTGATTCCTTCAGTGGAGATCTCAACAAGAAGACTAGGTAGCATCTGCTTTCCAGACGAGGCAGGCCCGACCGATTTCAAGCAACGCCTCCTGGATCATGTCTTGACCCTGGTCACAGCCTCGCAAACGAATCAAGCAAAAAAATGCCCTTGGAGGTACCCTGAACATAGTATCCCCAAATTTCCCAAAACAGCACTGCCAGTGTTTTGGCCAGGCTTTTCAGGTTCCTGATACCACTACTGAGCCTCCCTCAGCTACTGCATACTGCTACTACTGCTGCTGGTATTACTCGTTCTCACTCCTGCAAAAAAGCAATTCTAAGAACAACTGCTTCTGCTGCTACTGCTGCAGCTGCTGCTCCGGCTCCGGCTACTCATGCAATTGCCAACAACAACGAAAGCTCGTGCACCTTGCGGATGACGGCCAGGGAGGCCATGAAGAAGGGGAATACCACGGCCGTTTCCTTGTGCGAGGACATTTGAAACTTTTGCATGCAAGGTGTATGAAGAGGCTGGATTCGGATATGTTTTTGATTGGGTTTCACATGGGTCCTCACACGGTTTAACTTCGGGTTGTCTTGGGCGCAACGCTCAGGAGGCAAAAGTCTGTGGATTGCAAGGGCTTGTGGTTCAGGTTCGAGGATTTCGGATGCGGAGGGAAGATTCGGATTTAGGGTCAGCAGAACTTCAATGAAAGGACACCTAGGCTCTGGGGCAGAGTTGGTGGGAGAAGTTGGAGTTTACAGTTTTGATTCCGCTCCTATGGAGATGCTCACGCCTATACGTCTATAGGGCTTGGACCGCCTCTATACCCTAAGCCCAGCAAGGTGCCATAATGTTGAGACCCTTCTCTGAATCCTCTTCTTGGCATAATCACCACGACCACATCCTACGTAGGCCCCACAGGACCCCGCCAATCCATGCAAGCTCTTCGAGGTGCAAGCACCTTCCATCTGCAGAATCCCGTAGTTTATGTGCCAAAGTCTAAGTTATCCGGGCCCTTTTTGCGATCTACGTAAACTAAAACTCCCCTGCTAATGTTGGACCAAGCTGATGGCCACTAACAAAACACGACAATTCAACGTGGTATCACTTGATGGCAGCAATCTTGTAGTGACCGCTTTAGTGGCATACAAACTTCGAAATAGTGCAGCGTGACTCAAAAATCACACAACTGTATCCTGCACCATCCACAACGCAAAATTGAGGCCGTACAAAGCATCGAAATCATGACCCGAACATCCAAGAGGATTTCGGCAACCCTAACACCAAAAACAAGGCCCCAATAACTATCAAATGACTATGATATGATCCTGCGTTTGGGGTTGGGGTTACAAAATTCTTTGTAAATGCAAGTTCCCTCACACCAACACCTAGCGAAAGCAGTCCTTCAGGGCAGTGATTATTCGTGCTCTTAATGTGCCATCCATGAACCATTGAACCCTCAAGACCATGTCTAACCAAAATGCCGTCCAGACCCATGACAGCTTACTATCCACCCAACCCCCATCATGCGGATCAAGGAGCCCAGACGGCAAACTGTAAACTGAAAGCTCTTTGGGGATTTGATGACTTCCCACAATTTGTTCTGGCAGTGCGTCTGAACAATAAGGGCCATGCTATCCTGGCGGTATACACACCCATGTCTTGAGAAACACCCTAAACCTAAGTGGAAAACCTGCAAATCCTGTCGACAGCCAGTATAGTCACTTTTCAACCAACCTTTTTGAGATGTACCCACTGAGAGCCCTAAACCCTGTCCTTGATCTCTTTCAGTCCATAGAGGATGGCAAGGCAAATGAACTGCAAATCAGTAATCAGCAGGGTTTGGGTACACCGAAAACGCCTTAGGGTGTAAGGTTTTGGGTTCAAAGTCGAATGGATTTTTTTTGGTGGTCACTGCGCCTGCATACTGCGAGCAATGAGCTTCTGTGCAAGACAGGCTTCCCATAGTAGCGTTCAGTACAACTTCTCTGTATTGGTCATCCATGTGTCTGGGGATCAGGAGAGCCGTGAATGCTGACAATCAGCCATAACTCCCGTGTTTGCCGCATGTACCTTTTCTTGAACTCCTGAACCCTACTATCTCAGTGATATCCACACAGCCTTTAGGTCATGCTTATTGTCTGAAAGTCAATACGCCCCCGAAGCATGGGGCCCACGATGTGGGGATGTGGGGAGAAAAGGCTTTAGGCTGCAGTGCTTTAGGGTGTGCAGGTCTGAGAGTTAGATGGGCCTCGGATTTGGAGTTTATGGGGTCGCGCTTAGGGTTAGTGGAACACGGCTGTTTCCTCAGAATTTATTCCATAACTCGCCTGGATGAAGGTGTAAAGGTGGACTCGCGCAATGGGCAGCTTCTGGACGTAGTGGTACCTTGTGTTTGTATGCTTAGGGTTGGGTTAGACAAACTAGTGACTAGTGCTCAGGCCCAAAGAAGCAAAAGTCTTACTGAGCAGATGCATCATGCTTCACTACTCTCATATTCTTGCAAAGTATGCCCTAGTCTTGCTGCATGCTGTGCACAATTGCGATAGAAACGCTATGAAACGCTACACTGCACTGATGCGACAAACCAAAACGGGGGAAGAAATACTAAACTCTTATGCTTCGATCGGAGGCGCTGCGGGTACTTCGACGAATCCCAGATCAGCCACAAGAACCTGAGGACATGCTTGTGGACTGCGGGTTTGGATATAAGGCTTGGGAGTTGGTATCGACTACTTTACCATGGCAGTACCCAAAGATCTTCGGCTCTGTGTCGGGTTGGGGCCCCGCTTGGTCCTTTGGAAGGAACACCAGTGGCAAAAGGAAATATGCAGGGATTACAGCCACCTGTAGATGGCGACAGGCTTCATGTTGAGAAGCTTCCAGAACATCCGCAAGCTGAAGGTCGCATGGCTGAGAAGGTTCAGCCCTAGTCTAACCTTGTCTACGGGGGATTTTGCAAGAGGTTGGCTGGAAGTCAACGAGGAAGTGGCTGCACAGGGACTAGATGCATGCATAACTGCCCGAAAACTCCTGGAATCCAGAAATGACCGTTCTATCAGGCAGGTTGAGCAAAGCAGGGTTTCCAACATCGTCCATCCAATAACAGTTGGGAGCTATTGCCTGGGGATCGCCTGAAGTCTAACCCGACTACTCCTCTTGACGAAGAACCCATGTTGTCAATTTGGCAGTAAATGAAAAGGTAAAGTTCTCCTAGGCAATTATCTTGTGTGCAGGAGTAGGCGCATGCGGTCGAACAGGGAATTTCCTGTCAATGACGCGATGCCCATGTAGAAGAAGACCTGAGGTTTCAAGGGCTGGAAACGGGGCTCAAAATCTAAGTCATTGTAATGGGGTGGAGTCACCCACTATGAAAAACCCTCAACAAGCTTGAGAACTTGCGTTCAAAGTGCAGATTCCCTGGAATCTCGTGCCTAAAAAAACTCTGTGCAGTGACCCTTCAAAAAAGGGATCTTTCAAGGCATCGGTAAAACCTAAACGATTAAACGACCCTGAAATCCCTGAAACAAAATCCCAGCTCAGTAAACCTAGACACGAGATCTTAAAACCTAGACTTCGAATCCTAAACCGATCCCCTACATCCCCCACCCTTTGCAAGATCGAGCCACACCCTGCAGCACAGCTTGAGGCAGGAATTTCCTTACCACAAAATGATTCACATAATGTGGTGCTTCCAGTTTGGGGATAGGGTTTTTGTCTGATCGAAGGCTCTGACTTCAAGGCTTCTTGAGGCATCTCCATGAAAAAACGAACATCCCAAGGGATGGCATGTTTGTTGTTCGGCAGGTCCGGTATTTCTGCAGTTGCCAAAATGCACAGAAGACTTTCATTTCGGGGTAGACAGCAGACCCGGTGTCCGTTTTGTAGGTTACAACTCAACTTGGGCTGAATATTGCTCCACATTTACCAAGCCATGAATCTTCATGTAATGGATCATGGCTCGGGCTGTAAGCGGTGGTTTCAAGGGCTTAGGCTTTAGGAGTTCCAAGCGCTAGTTGGGGATTTCACATTTCGAGGGTTAGCGAGTAAAGGCTAATATTTGGCAGTTGGTTACTTAGACATTGAGACGAATTTCATCGCTTGAGCTTGAGGGTTGAGGGTTCAGGCGGTCTCGAAGTGGGTCCGGGCTTGGGCTGAAGGGCGCGAGTAGGGGTTCTCTTGGCTCTGGACTCTGCATCGGGTCATTGCGCAGGATTTTGGGGTTTCTGGCTGTTCGGGCTGGCGGTACAGGATTGCGTCCAGCGGTTTCAGCAGCTCCGTCCATCAGACAAAGCTGAAAGCATTGTTGCTCAGCTGAAGTCCAGTACAAACATGTACAAATGCACAAAGGCAGCCAAACAAGTTGCCCTTGACGGATTCCAGAACTTCAAACGTCTCAAGAATTGGTGTGCTGCTTGATTTTCTCCAGGCCCCCTGCCCCAAATGCAAAACAACGATCCATGAGATACGATTTACTGGTTCGGGTCTCGAGGCCTTGATTCACACTCACCTCCTCAACTCTACATGTAGGTTCAGAATCCCAACCACTCAAAAGCCTCAACCCGAAGCTTCGCCATATGCCATGCCGACCTCTGATCTGCACCCTAACAAAGACCTAAGCCCTGCTTTCCACGTCCACTACATCGCGTTCCACACCTGCAACCTTCCTCCTGATCGACGAGATTCAGAGCTGGAGCCATGAACAGAGCACAGCCAATGAGCACGTGGATCCTCAGCGGGAGAAAGTTTTAGCACGCAGTGCGAAAAGATTTGGAATATGGATAAGCTTGGGCGTTCAGGGTTACGAGTTCCGCGGTCGAATCCTGACTGGCATGCGCAACTTCAAAATGTTGATGGCATCGGGAGGTAGGGGCTTGAGGAAGAGGATGTAGCATTCGTGGTCAGGATTTTGGCTTGTGATTGTAGAAGTTTAGAAACGTCAAACTTGGGGATGTGAGCCAGAAGGGTGCCACGGATAAAAGGAAATCCTAGGTCAAATCATAACAGCACCTTGGGGGGGCCGGGCTAGCATTAGCAAAGTTGGAGAACCACCTCATTGAGGACTACGCATGGGCCAGCCATGGGCTAATTTGGGGCTGGCTGCTCAGCGCTTATCCAATCCTTGTCAAGCAAGCTGAAGCCCGTCCCAGAACACCAACCAGCAGGGCGATATATGAAATTCATACAGCAGGAAAGCCATAACGACAAACATAGATTTCTCACAGGCAATGCTAATAGCAATGATGTGTATAATAAACATCGGTAGGTTCGCTGAAGAGCGCCGAGTCGGACAAGGTGCAAGAAGTTTGTCGCTCGCTGTTCGACAACCTCTCCCGTTTCACGCTGAGTCTCAAGCTTGAGTCTTCCTTCCTGAACCCCGAACTCTAGATCCTGAGACCTACACCCCAAGCTCCAACCCTAAATTCAAAAGCTCAAACGACAAATTGTAGCACAAAATGTTGACTGAACCCACTACAAACCCACAATATGCTTACAACAAAAACATGTTTATTCAGAACTTCACTGCGAGATGGATTGCGGGAGCAGTAAGATACAACAAAGTTGAGCGGTTTAGGGTTGTGAAGTGAGGCTCTGGGTTCTGTATCGAGCTGCTACCTCTTGCCGAACGAAAAACTGTTCAGCGCTAAAATGGAGAGCTATGGTCAAGAATCACAACTTGACGTCGGAACAACTACTGAACCTTTCAGGAGTGCGCACTCCTGGGGCGCGGATGGCCAGAACGCACAAGCCAACATGCTTTTCATGCACAAAGCGTGCCCGGGCGACCCTCGCAACGCACGCCTCATGATGTGATGCGCATGAAATGGGTTCATGCGCAACAAACCCATGCCAAAGGAGTCCAGCAGAAGGAAAACGCGGTGATGCGTGTCCAGCCCCTGGGACAAACGCTGATGATGCAGAAATGGGCCTGAAATTCAGCTCACCCTGACCCACTCACGCACCCCCTCTCTGCTCCCAAAGGCATTCCCGAAGACTGGGTTGCAAATAAGGAACTTTGTAAAGTTACTGACTTGAAAACCTTCAAAAGTCGCCATTCCCTCTGATTGCCCCGAACACTAGGACTCTTTCTAGGGATTCCCAAAACGGGATCCTAAGCAAAGGCACGATGTCCAAGGGCTCTTGCTGCTACCCTAACCCCAAGACGCGTGCTCAGAGACCACCCACGTTGAGTGTTCTTAGATTACGGGTTACAGTCTTAGGCTAATTAATGTCGCTCCTTGAGATTGGGAGATAATACAGATAGCATCCAGAATACTCTCGGCAATTGTACGGGTCCTTCTATACTCTATAGCCTAGTCCACCTGTACACATTCTCTCGCATGACGACCGCCAAAAATGCATCGAGAATTAAGAACCCCCTCAAACCCCTACAAGAAGCCACCATTCCAACAGGCCACACACAATCTTGACAAGCAAGCTCACAACCCAAAACCTTCAAACCTCATTCCCAGCGGAAACAAGGTTACGGCATCCTGAGAAAGCCCGTAAATCTCAGGCCTTCACAGGCACCTTACGCTCACCTTGCGGGAGTTGCTTCACCTCCACGGCAGGCTTTAAAAGTCATTCAGGATAAGGTTGCAGGAGTCAGGCTTGAGGATGTAAGGTTTGGCCTGCAATGGTTGGGATTATGCAAGAGCCTCAGGATGTTGGATCAAGGCAAATTGGGTGAACGATAGCTAGTCAAAGTAGGGCATGCTGTCGGGAGCCACAAGATGTCTTGTTGCCCAGAGCTGTTAAGGCCTCAGGCTTCCGACGTATGTGCTTAGGGAGAGGTGTCCATTTCCATGGGTCAGCGATTGGCTTGAGCTCCCTTTGAGTCGGGCGATCTCAAGCAAGAATCCAGCTCCAAGAAGTACTTACTTTTGCCATTCGTATCGCCGGCTCCCCACAAGTGCAACCTAGCTTGACAAGCTCCCATGGTATGTTTCTTGTTGGTGCAGGTTGGACAAACACCCTTTGCAGTTGCTGCTTACACAAAGCTGCGAGATCATATTGTTGGTTTTCCACCATCGTCCTTCGGCTTCTGCGGGCTGCTTTGGGCTACCTCCTCTCAAACTTCAGTTCTACAAGACAAAGGTCCTAAACCTTGTATCTAAGGCACTCCCAACCTGTAACAGCCAGGGAGGAGGGGTGTGAAGGGTGAAGATGTGCACAACCATTTTGAGATCAATGCATCTAGTTGAGCCATGGGCCTGGTTGCTTGTGCAGGCTGCACCAGGAATAGTCAGAACTGTCGAGTACAAGGGGTAGCAGATACTGTACCGGGATTGTAATGAAGTCATTAGACACTGGGCATCTCACATCCTTCTTATCTACTCAAAATTGGTTAAACACTCCAACCCTTGAGAAAATGTGACCACCTATTTATACCTTACCCCCCCCCCCGATGATGCGCCTCGTAGGTCGTCAGCGAGATAACGTGAGTGATGCTGGGCACCGTTGATGCCACAGCCAACGGCAGTCCAAGCCTGCGGGATGCGAGCTCAACAGCTGGATCGACAGTTTTCTTGTCTCAAAGAATCAGCGGCAACAATCGCAGCAGAAAGAATAGAAGCCTCAGCAGGACCAGAAGCGGTAGGCGGTACTGTAGTTGCATTGACGCAGCAACAGCATCAGGAGGCGTCGTGGCGCTGTTTTAAGAGCCGTTGCAATCGTAGCGACGCTGTGTGGCCTAATTAACCCCAGCAACGGATCTCAACAAGTAACCCTAAAGGCAACCTTACCCCATGTCGTCCTTTCATCCGAAGCCCTTGAAGCCAGGGTCCTCAAACATCGACCCTGAAGTTATACCGAGATCCCAGATGAACGACAGGTACACCAGCGGAATACCCCGACAAACGCAACGTCCATCATAACTAGAGGAACAGCAATGGCATCGGTACAGAGAATACAAACCCAAAACCTGGGTAACTCTTAGAAGCCATGTACCCTCCCACAGCCCCGAAACCCAGAGAAATGACCGTAGCTTTGGGACGTCCACGTCTTTCAGATCCAGCCATTTGCCCGAGCGGCACAGCGCAGGCCGGCAGTGTGAGAGCGCCTCTGATGAAGAGATCCAAGTGGTAGCCAGGACCCTTCTGCCTTTGTGAGCTTGGGTTTCACAATTAAGGGTTTACAGCCCAAATTACACATCGCAAGGTTACTGGGGCAGGAAGGAGAGCTAGTCTTCATCTTTCTGGATGCATCGGGATTCAGGATTGGGGTTTGAGCTTTGGGTTTGGAGGCCTCCTGGTTAGTTTGGAAGCTGCTGTTACACGGGTGTTCGAGGGAGGAGTTTCCACAGTTTCCGAATCCCTCCCGAAGGGCTTTGCACCTAGTATCCGCAGAAGCAACACCACAAGTACTGAAGCACTACTCGTGCGTCCTGCAACTGCGCTTCGCACAGGGCTCACAGCCATATCCCAAAACGCAACCACCCCCCCTCCCCCCCAACACTCTGGGCGCCAACAGTCTGTTCTCCCTTGGATGAAGCCTCCTTCGCTCCTACGGGCCTGCTCACACAACTACCAACATCGGGTGTGAAGGGATGATGCTCAGCACTGAAGCATGGGAAGCCAAGGGACAGGTTGTTTGATGGCCGGTTCACGATCACGCTGGTGAGGTTCCTCACATGAGCGGTGCTTTCTTTAATTGTGGATATCCATGATTGAAATTGTGAAATTGAGTCCGGCACCATATTAGACATACGAAATGTAATGCTCATGGTCCCGGAAGGAGCCCATGCTTCACAGAAGCCAGATAGGCTTGCTGCAGCCTGACAGAGGACGTGTGCCTTCTTCTTACCATGGAAGGCATGCGGCATGTTAGCTCGGTCGGTCTCAGCCACAGTCGATATCACGTCAACGGACGTAATCTGATTTGGGACTATTGTACAGGAATATGCTCTTAGAAAACGTACAGTAGCACTCTTAGAATGCGTAGCACGGTAGCTCATATGAAGCTCTACTTGCTTTGCATCAGAAATTGACCCATCATCAACATTTAAAAGGAAATTACCACACCACCGCCCTTGCGAGGATTTGCACATGTCATCTTGCTAACGTGAAGATCAACAGATAATGTAATCGTCCCACATCAAAAATCCTGAAATCGCGGAATCTGCAGAACCGCCTGAGCCTCACCAATTGTTGCATTGGCTGGGGCCATCACACACAGTGTTCACCCTCACTGCGTCCTGCGAACAGGCACCCTGCTGGAGCGGGTCTGGGCTCCCAGCCCTGAGCCTAGTCCCCCTTAAGTAGATAGAATATGGCTTTGGGTATATTATAATAAGATTCCCATAAAACCCATATTCTACCTACTCAAGATCGACTATAACCTGAGATTGGAAGAAGAATCACAGACCGTCTATGAGTCGTTCAAACCTGAATCTACCCTGGCGCTTACAAGAATCAGCCCCGGAACCCCTTCACCATTGCTCTGGCTAAGATGCTACACCGCAAGGGAAGCCTTTGGTGAGAAGGGGGGACTCAAGCTTCTGCAGAGCTTATTACCCAAAGCGTTTGATACTCTGGGCACTCTCGAGGCTCTGCTTGGAACTGCCTTCATAGAAGAACACGACAAACTTGCAAATCCTGATGAGAGGTCATGTCTGTATTGCCCCGACCCATCCAGAACCCCTAAAAAAAATTCAGCCCGAACCCTTGACCACTCTCAAAAAGCCCTAGGCTCCAAAGGGCCCATGCAGCCAAAAGTGCGAGTGATGGGATCAAAAGAAGGGAACCCTCACTTATTCCCAAATTTACCCTTTATGCCTCATGCTAGCCAGGCTCTGATCCAGATAGCCCAGCACAGCGAAGCCGATGGCTGGGAGGATCGCATACGGGATGCCCCACATTCTGAGATGGGGGCTTCTCAAAAGGGAAATGTTTAGGGTCTGGGCGGGACTCTTGGGTTTTTTAGGTATCATGTGGGTTATCGGGATTACTTGGGAAATTCCCAGGTGCTAGGGACTGTAATTTGAGGGCATGGGACTGGAGTTGATAAGATTCTGGATTGGAGTGCAGCTTCCTCGTCTATTCTAGGCTTACCTGGATGGTCATGAGGATTGTTTAGGGGGAGCATGCTGGCTTGATTCCACCGGTTTAGAGATTAGGGGCTCCCTTTACTAAGGATTAAACGACGGAACCCAATCCCAATCTCCCATGAATCCACAAACCCTGAACTCTAAAATCCCTGTAAACCTTCAACACAGGTACATACAAACCCTTAGCCAGACAAGCGGCGGGAAGTCCTTCTCGATGCCCATGGGGTTCACCACCCAGCTGCGCTTGCCGCCGCCAGCCAGCACCCTCAGGCTTTGGGAGGCTGGGGGTGGTTTTGGACTTGGGGTTCAAGGTTTGGGACAGGATTCATGGAGTTTGGGGCTTAAGGTTGGCAAAGTGTAAGTCAGGGCTTGAAAGGGATTGAAGGATTGAGTTCATAGCGTTGGTCTATTTTGTCGATGATTTGTAAAATTTGAGGCTTCCGAGACGTGTGGTCCTAGCGAATCAGTGTTGCGACTTATGACTCGTGACTAACAATGCCCAAGCTCAAGGCTTCAAAGTTTGTAAGGCCTGTTGTAGGGCCTCTGACTGAGAGGGATCATTTCCCATTATTCTCGAATCAAAAACCCCCATGCCACATGCTTGCCCAGGGCCCATATACAAATTCTGCAAGGATTGGGATTGTCCACGCAGCCCGGTATTGGAGGTTGCACGGATTTTCCTCAAGTGAGGAAGGCGCCCTTAGCAAAAACTCCAAAGTGAGGACCACAATTATAGAAATCCAAGAAGTGGGAAACCTCAATATTGGGGAGGAACTTGCGCAAAGCCGCACCCCATCAACCGCAAGAACAACCAACATCCTGAACACTTTGCAATACGGTTTATGATTTACTCTTTAGGGTTTGAGGCTTTAAATCCGAAATCATCAAGCCTAATAACGGGGCTTTAAGAGCAGGTTAGGTTTGAGGACTTTGGGACTCTTTTGGGACGGCCTTGGACTTTGAGGAACTCAGGTCTCCGGTAGACATACGTCCCACGTCGCCTACGACCTGTCTGCAGGAGAAACTGTAACTCAAGGATTGGACCCGCAACACGACACCAACAACTGTTTGGGAGATGAATCACCACAAATTCCGCTCTCCTATACCACCGGACCGAATGTCCGTAATCTATCAATAGGCAAAATCCTACATGTTCGGCATCTATGCCATACTTGGGGGATCTAAAACCCCAAATAGTAGCTTCCATTTTCTTTTCCATTATCCCAATATATCCCCTGTATATACCCTATTATAATATAGTAGTTTCCATTTTCTTTTCCATTATCCCAATATGTAGTTTCCATTTTCTTTTCCATTACCCCTAAACCCTATATGCCATACTTGGGGGATCTAGTCTTCAGCTTTGAGCTGAAGTGACAGCGAGGGCGAGAGCTCCGCATCGACGGTAAGCATACGAAGGTTCGTGTCGCTGGCGTAGATAGCCTGGCAACGAATATACATAGTGCCCCTTAAGTAGATAGAATATGGCTTTGGGTACATTATAATAAGATTCCCATAGACCTCATGTTCTATCTACTTAATGGGGACTATAGTCTTTTGTTCAGTTCCAGGGGCTTGAGAGTCCCAGGACTTCCAAGGAGCTGCTTTTGAAGTTTAAATCTTCGGGATCTAATCGACGATGAGGACCCTGCATGATGATGCCTGATCTCTTTAGGAGGACATGCTTTAACAAGAAGTTGTTTCAGATTCAATTCCACACTATTCTGGGCTCCCGTACTTTCGTCTTCGCCGACCGGCCAAAAGATAAATTCTACCCGCCTACATGAATGTTCTTTCAACAAGGCATCGCAGCTGGATCGCTTGAGATCAGAATGTGTTTCAGCGGCACGGTTTGGGACGGCTTTCCGCCGGTGCAAACATGTTTCGCTGGCATGTGTCATGGGAATGTTCGCTGGCATGCATCAGCTATCCCAGACCCCAAGCCCGGGCATTGGAGCTTTTTGTCCAACTGCTTTACAGAACCGAACACTCCTTCATACCCTCAACGTTCCCTGACAGCCTCCCGGTGTTTTGCCAAGACTCCTAAGTCCTAAGGTTCCCTGCCACTTCCCCACTTAAGGACCCCAAAAATGGTGTTGAGGAGATGGCTGCCAGGGCGGAAGCCGTAACCAAGGCGATCGTCACTGCGAAGTTGGCCTGGGGATCTGCTGAGATTTTGGGCTTCGGGTTCAAGGATTGAAGGTTGAGCATTTTTGGTCTTTGCTTGGGCCTTGGAACCTGCTCAACTTTGGACTGTCGAGATTGAGGCCTGAGGTTTAAGTAGTGGCAGAAATGAGGATTTCAAGCCCTAGGGATGGGCCAGTCTGAATCACTTCTAAGCCAACTTCCAAACCCATCCGCACCGCGGAAACCTCGCCGCCAGGCCCTTGCGCCTTAACTCTTAGTCCCTGAAGCCCTTAAGCAGCCAACCCCAAAACCCTAAACCCATTGACCCCAATAGTTCATCTCCAGATGGCCATGAGATTGCGGAGGGATCGCAAGAGCCAGGGTGTGCGACGGAAGTGGGAGAGGTAAGTGGCCAGTCCTGGGCGTCAAGGTGCCAAGAACACTGTCTAAGGATCAGGGCATCCATGTAGGTGTCGAAGCTCCATGTTTGCTAAGAATGATCAGTAAGCTTGCTGGGAAAGAAGGGTCCGTTTCTGCTTGCCCCCTTAATGAGGATTCTACCGCTTGAGGGTTTTGCCGGGGACCCTCTTTTGAGAAACACCCCTATGGATCCTTACTTATAGTCGCCCCTATTTAATCAATGATAATAGTTTCCATGTTCTTGTCCATTCCTTCATTCCCACCCTAACCCTAAACCCTATAGTAGTTTCCATGCTCTTTTTCATTCCTTCATTCCTAGCTAACCAAAAGCCAGACTATCAGGCCTACCCTCTGCAGCACAGCATCCAAAGGTGTACAGGAAGAGGAGCATCTCGAACATTGCCGCTGCCAAAGTCATCTTGTCCCTTGCTTGGGGTGCAGATTGATGTTGGGGGCAGGGGTTGCCAGACATCAAGGGTAAGTGAGTCTTGGAGGTGAACCTGTGGCTCATCAACATGTGAGCTCACAATGGCATGTGAGAATTCCATAGCAGCTAACCCTTTTTGAGGGCGATGAAGGACTTCAAAGCCAGCCAAGAGTGGCAACCAAAACCTCAAACCTGAAAGCGCAAGATTCTCCCAGAAGTTGCGCAGCATGGGCAGCACTCCGTCGATGATGAAGATGAGAGAGATCAGGCCGGCAAAGATATCCTGAACTACAAAACCATTGTCGTCATGCGTGCCTAGACAACTACTCCTTTCGAAGACATTACCAACATTTTGGACTTCCGCGGCTAGGGTGTCGTAAGGCAACGGTGCTGCGAAATTGGTTTCCATGGATCATCAAATGCAAGCCAATATCGGTCTACCACGAAAAGAACTTTGCATGCAGCATGCAGCATCCACAGCATCCGGGTTTAGAAAGCACGTGAGTGACATCTTCATGACACCTCTATGAGCCCCGCTCAAGAAGCTTTCGGCGACATCCGCAACAAGTACCGCTCTTGCTATCCATAAGCTTGTGCCTCCGTAGGCAAGTGCAGTCTGAAAACCTATCCAGAATAAGTTGCTATTCGGATCCTAAAAACAGGCATTGGGTTTGAGCACATCCAAAGGCTTCTCAAAGCATGTTGCTGGTAAGTACTCACTAATTCTACACTCAGTCCACCTAAAATGTAGGCTCCATGTCTGAGGGCACCTCTACCCGTTGTCGATGTGTAACCAACTGCTCATGAGATCTGAGTAGTTCGCATCAAGGCCAAAGGCCTTTCAGGGATCACGAGCGCGGAGCACGGTTAAAGTAAAGTCTGCGAGAAAATTCTGTGGCCTCTGGAACAGTTCTTGAGATTCCTACGCCACCAACTCCCAGCCCCTTGCCTCACTGAACATGGTCACGTGCTTCATCAGGGCGCCTAATTTCCGAAGCACAAGCAAGGCCAGCTAGGTGTTGTTCGGCGATTTATGGAGCCCGCTGCATGCTGCAGGGCACAGGCGGTGCAGGAGGTGTCGGGTTTGGGTCCTAGGCTTTCCATGTCGATTGAGGGAGGGGCCACCCAGAAGAGTCTCAGCAATTTAGCACCAAAACATTAGCTATTGAGCATCAAAACATGTGGCGAGGTCCGATGTCAACTTCTTTGTATGTTTCTTCTCAGGATCCGAAAGCCAAGAAGGGAACGCTCTGAGCTCAAATCTGCTTCAGATTCCACCCTGGATGCCTACATGCCTGTACTCAAAGTCCGTCAGGCGCAACTCCTGAACGGAACCTCACGACATCGCCCAAACCTTCAACCTCCGTATGCTAGCTGTTAAGCAACAATGTAGTCATCCCCTTCCTTTTCTGATGGTCCCCTTGGTTACCCGAAACCCGGAGCCTAAACACCCTGCCTAGCACTGCCTGCATGCCCAGGCACAGAGGTCAAAGACGGCAACCAAGATGGTGAACAAAGAGCACCACATGCACACCCAGAAGTAGTACGGCATGAACTCCAGGTCCATCTCAGGTCATGAAGGGGTAGCTTAACATCATCCTAGAAATATGTCCAAAACAATGGTTTTCCATCCAGGTCCTTTCTGAAAACTTTACTACGGGATCAGCGAGGTATCTCAAGGATGCCTCTTACCTCCTCCAACTAACATCCGTGGGTGCCAAGAATTCGCCCGCTATGGCTTGGACACACAGGTAGAAGTCAAGTCACGTCCGCAATATATACACTGACCTTCATAAGAGTACGTACAGACCCCATGGGGGAAATTGGCCTAAGCCTCCACGTAACTAAGCGGGTTCCAGTTTTGGAAGACAGCTCCCTAACCGTGGAGGTCTGGCATATTCAGAAACAACAACGGCAGCGTAAGAAATAAACGTGGGAATGCTTTGAGGAGCATGCCCAGGTCATCTTCATCTCAAACTTTTAGGATACGCGATGAATACGCCGCAACACCACTAACCCACAGGCCAAGCGGCAGCCACAGCGAGATCGTAGCAAACCAGGGTGTAAGCCAAGAACCTTACCAATTCGTTTAAAAGTTTGGGACTGGATGTCTAGGAGAGGCGTGTAATCTGAACGAGGGCCTGACAGTGTACGGCCTTCAAAACAGAACAAGGCGTTCAAACCAGGATCGTTCTGTCTGACAAAGGAAGCACATTGGGTCGCTGCTCAATCTTTTACATTTTGCAGTTAGCAATGACGAGTATCATGAACATGAACATGGACATGGCTGCTATGATGATTAATGCTCTTGGTGCTCTGAGCGTGCACATGGGTTTGAAAACAAAGTATTTTCTGCTAGTGCTTCTTCGTGCTTCTTCAGCTGCTGCTGGTCCTTTTCTCGATTACTGCCAAAGAAAGTGTGCGGGCCAAAATGCGCTCAGCAGAAAGCCTACACTACACTCGCGCATCACGGTCTCCCAAGCCACAAGCCATTCTTCATCCTTGACCCTCAATGAAAACGGCACCGCTCCGGAAACGAGGCACGGCCCTGTCGCACCGAGGATTGACAGTGGCTGTCCAGCGAACCTTGGTTCTAGGCTCCCTCCTTTCTATGCGCTTAGAGTTTGGGAGGTGGGTCTTCAAGTAGAGCGTCCAGAAGCTTCTCAAACAGCAGGCTTTCCAAAGACAGTTGTTTCCATGCGTACGCTTGAAGCGTGCTTAGGATTAGGCATGAAGGTGCTTCAGAAAAGTTGGCCCTTGGACTTTACGATTAGGGCGAGAAGACCTGTTAGAAAAATTTAACTTGTAACGGCACAGCACCTGATAGAGGTCCCGTATTCAGCTTTCTGTTTAATGATTTTGGGTTGGGGCGCCAGTCGAAGCACGCGCGCCGGCCTAAACCGAAAGACCGCCGAGCGGCGTGGAGAAGAGCATGCCGCTCAACGAAGTCGACATGATCATTTCCAACACCTCATCGTTGTGATAATTCTAGAGGTGCTAGCTGTTGTAGTAGCACAAACATTAGTACTTGCTGCAGGCGATGGCCACCGAAGGAATAAATGCATGAATAGGGTGTCCCCCATTTCAGTTCTCAATATTTTGGAGTCGGGGTGGCAGCTACAGTAGCGCTTCCTGCCAAGATCAATGTGTAAACAAGTCTAGCTTCGGTTTGGGGTTTGGTGGAAACACAAAATGGCAGAGCATCATCAAGCACACGGCGCATCGTATTTGGGACCTGGCTTGGCTGCATGCGAACCGTCGACTTTGCTCGTGCTTCCTTTTGCAGATGCGGTTTTGCTAGCGGCCATAGGACATCCTGAGCCTGCAACAAACCACAGCAGAAGCACAAACAAGTCCAAGCTGTAGGGTGACGGCTGCACATGTTCACCCCCGTGCCACCCCACACCACAGAACCAAATAACCCAAGCCCTGGAGCGTAGTAGAGTCTAAACTTTAGGAAAGTCAAGCACCCCCAAAAGACCTCCCAATCATCTTGAAGAATACTTGCCCTACGGATGAGACATGGCTTACCGGTTCCTTTTGGAAGCTTTAGTCTAAGAGCCCATGTCCTGATTTCTCCAAGATCTCTTCAGCCCCTGAATCCTTGAAACCAAGCCGAGACCACGTCTCAAATCTCATTTCAAAACAACATGACACCCGAAACAAGCTTAAACCCTAAACAAACTCCAAAACCTCGTTCTGAAGATGTCGTCCAGGAACCCCAAACTGGCCATTCGTGCCGGCAAGGAAGCGACTTCCAAACCTGAGTCTTAGGATGCTTGGGGTTTTGAGTTGGGAGCCTTGGGGGGTTCTGGAGTGTAAGGTTGAGGCGTGGGGCTGAGTTGCTTACGGGTTTGGGCGGGCTGAAGGTTTGGAGGCTTTAAGGCTAGGGTTAAACGATGTGGAAGTCTGAGATTTAGGATTGTAAGGTTTAGTGTGTGCATTTCAATGTTTGGAGTGGGGGTAGGATATGGGTTGTCGTTTCTTTGCAAGCATTACTGTTTCCTTGACTTGATGCAGAAAACGGATGGCTTGGGAGTTGTGGCGCGCTATCGGTGTGGACTAGGGCTTAGGGCTGCTTCTCAACATCGCGGAGGGATCATTGGGAAACTGTGGAAGTCCCCAATGTTGAGAAACTCCGATGTGGGCTTTTAGGTCCAGGGGCTCATGCGTAAGGTTTGGCTTGGGCTCAAGAAGCACGTTGACCCTGAAAAAATGTCTTTTTGCGATCCTTACAAATAAGCAATGGAAATTTCACCGCCAAATCCATTCTACTTACCTGCACCAGGACAACTACATGGGGGAGTACAGTACAACGTCTTAATATCCCGCACATATCCCCACCCTTGTCTCCCCCTCCCTGAAGAGGCCCTGGACCTATAGAACACAAAGCTCGTGCTCCCAGGCCCTGAGCCAAAAAAACTAAAAACCGCAAACCCCAAAACCCTAAAACCTTAAACCCCATGTCCCGTTCACAAGAACAGTCTGAGCAGCGTGATGGCAGGAGCCAGTGCAGCTACGAACAAGTACAGGATTGTGGAGATGGACTTCTGCGCATTCCTTGGCCCCGGGATTATGATTCAGAGTTTAGGATTTAGGGTTTAGACTTCCTAGAGCTTAGGATTCAGGGTAAGGGTTCCTTGGGCCTCTTCGTGGCTAAGGGCAACGATAACCTAAGTGCAGCTGTGATTGGGTTGTAATTGGTATTGATTGCCCTGATCCTTCCAAGCAGCGATGCGAGAACGCGAAATCCATACAAGTACCTAGAATGAATACACAACCCCTTGAAATCTAAGCAGGCACGACTTGCAAAACCCAAGCTAGGAACCGATGCAAACTTTGCTCTCCTTGCCTGACCACATCCAAGTCGAGTTTCCTTCTTAATCAAGTCAATACTCAGCAGCGAGGTCGAGGGCTCATGATGCGAATTTCAAGGTTTTGGGGATCGAAGTTGTGGGCTTCATTGGGAAGGGACAGCTGTGGACACCGTCACCTGGCCCCAAAGGTTTCTGCGTTTCATAACGCCAAGGTAAAACGGATCACTGTTCAGCGCAGAACTGACACATGAATTTCGAGGAGTCTTGTCCTCAGATACTGGCCCTAAACCTTCCTATCCCGGCATCCCCTAGTGTAAGCTCCCGTTTGAAGGACTGTAGTAGGGCCCGCGATAGGCCTGCACCTTATTTGGGGGACTGTAAATGCATGATCTTGGGCGACTGGGGGCCCCATGAAACTTTAGATGATATTTTCATACCCGAGAGCATGTGTGGATCACCCTGCCTAGAAGGGGCCCGCAGCCGACTAGCTCTAAAAGATCTTCTCCATTTTGAAGTCGTTGGGCGAAACAAAATATGATTTTATCTGGTCTAGGGTTTGGGCTGGAGGTTTCAGCTACTGTCAGCCGAAAGATCTTTCCCACGCCGGCTGAAAGCTGACTCCAGCATTGTGGCCCTTAGACACCGACCTCTGAAACCCTCCACCCAACGAACTCCTACATCAGAGCAGTACCATCCTAGCCTCGCATAGCCCCATACCCCTAGACTGAAATCCGAATCTTACACCCGTAGCAGCCGAAGCCCAAACACCTCCAAACCACGAAGCTACCAAGCCTTCAGGCTTTCAAGCCTGAAGTTGGCATGCAGACATTCGCCAAACTCAGGTTTTAGAATCTCAAATACCCATCAATATTCATAACCCTCAAAGATCATGCACGGGATCCTTATTACCCAGATGCTGTAAAGCTGACCCACAACTCTGAGAACTTCCTTGCACTAGTGCTCCTGTGGTTGAGCCTTGTAGGGCATCTGCATAAGCCTACAGCACGCGAACATGTCTGAGGTACGAAAGAGCCCCTATCTAGAATAAACTCTCCCTTTTGCTGTCCAAGAAGCTCGGCTCTAAACCTGGCGGTTTGAGCAGACAAAAGAAAGCTGCAGCGGCTACACAAGGATTGTTAATGTCATAGGGGCCTGATGTTGCGATTCATGCGTGTATTCAATAGGAAGGAAAAAGAGGAGGAGAAGGAACCAGTTCGGTATTTCCAGCTCTTAAAACCTGACCCCAATTAGGTCCCTTTTTCTGCGGAGGGATCCTTTTTCCAATCCCATATTGCTTTTGGGGCTGGTTAGCTTACTTCCCGCAACCCTGAAGGCCAGCTCTAAATAACTCCTACCAACCCGCCTCCGAAACCGTAGCTATCTAACTCATACATCCCACCAGGCCTGCAAAGCTTCTCTCCCGCAAATCTGGCTCCCAGGCCACGTCACACATCCAACCATCTCCGCCCCTAACCCTGACATCCCTCACTCTGTAGGTCGAAGATCTCTTCAGCTCTTAGGTCCTGCACTTCGAACACGCATTATGCGTTGGGGACGATAACTCCTTTGATCCTGAACACCTCCATCTGCCCCACGAAGGCCTTGCATTTGAGCTGATAACCGCTTGGACATGACAGATGAAGGTTCGCAACACCTCCTGCCCTTCTCCCCGAAAAGCCCCTTGGAACAGAGACTTTTGAACGACAACGCCTCAAGCCGTACACATGGGAAACTGCCCATAGCTGTGATTGTCATATCGAATGGGCAGCAGTATTCAACTCACACAACTGACCCCCAACACCAAGGAGCGCATCCACCCAGTCGCTTGCGTAAAGCGGCGCACGACGGCGAAGGTCCAACCGGAGTCCTTGGGAGCTGGAGATTCAAGATCTATCTGGAGGTGGGCGAAGTAATTACAGCCTAAGGTTATACTCGTATTAGAGATTGGGGTGCCATGTAGTCACAGGGTTTTCAAGAAGCGTTGCAAAGTAATTGTAGAATGTTGTCCTCAAGAGAGTACCTTGGCATCTCAGGTCTTTGCTGCGGAAGGTTTACCTGAAAACGCAACCTTCAGCGGCCCGGCCACTTTGGGAACAAGGGCTTCAAGCTCTAGAGAAGGATGCCTTCACACTACAGACCTTCATTTTGTTCTTTTTATCTGCCTACCCAGAACATTTGTGTTTTTTGAAGACCTGTGGATCAAGATCTCTGGCCTGCAGGTGGTTGTCTTAGTTGAAGCCAGGGTTGGGGTTTCGGGCTCACGCTTGGGAACTGCTTCGGATTACGCCCCACGTGTTTCATTTGAGGTGACTATAAGCACTGCATGGCAGGAGTGTACAAGAAGAAAGTCGAACACTTTTGTCACGATGCCCACATGGGCTCGAGTGAAAATCCCATGG
>CAJNIZ010031169.1:0-24538 GCA_905231905.1 Symbiodinium pilosum
AAATCATAATTTCAGCTAAATATTAGGATTGTTGGTAACAGAAATTGAAAATTATGTTCAGGAACCTTGTAGCCTTAGGGTTCCTTTGAAGAGACTAGAGAGATGTATCATACAGGTATAGCACTTAGGATTAAGATTTAGGATTTAGGGTTTGGGGCAACCCAAGTGTGGAAGGAGGAAAGTGTGCACCGCGCTATGTAGCCTCTAAAGTGGCAATTCAGTACTCTGGAATACTAAGTGGCGCAAAAGTTCCTCCATTTACCGTAGTGATCCTGGGGCTTTACAGGGATGGCAGCCCACAAGTACATAAGTGTGCATGCAGGACTAAGCCCTTGCGTGCGATCATGTCTGGCAAAACGGCTCCTTCAAGCCTTAATGGCTGGACCTCTTTCCATGTGAGCTACAGTTGAAACTCCTAGTATTCGCATTATTATCCCCTATAGCACCCCCCCTAAATAATCCCCTATATAACTCTAAACCCTAAACCCCCTTTCACGACTTCAGACTATAGCTCATGTGGGCTTGTGGGAGAGGGCAGTGATCTTCTTGTTGCCTAATGGGCCTGCCCCGCGCCTTACAACTAAGCTAACCTCAAACACGATGTTCACAAACCCAGGGGTTTAGGGTTTTAGGGCTAACAGGGGTAGGGTTTAGGGTTTAGGGTAGGGGCTTAGGAGTTGAAGGGTTTAGGGTTCAACGCGCATGCCTCAACCTCTTTCCCAGGCTTGTTAAAAAGGCAGAGGATGTCAGTCATCATCCTACTCACCACACAGTCCTGCGTCATCAAACTGTTTGTTGAAAATCCAGGCGCACACCTGCCAAGAGATCAAAACGATTACCGTCAGCTCAGAACCTCTCCAACCCCCTTTAAGGACTTGAGACTATAGCTCCTATGGAAGCGAGATGACAAGCACATTCCGAGGATATCAAAGAGCCTCACCCTCACCGCCCCATGTCAAATACATGCCTGATCACACTTCTAAACACCATCATTCATTGGGCCTCAGAATGCAATTCACATGAGCGCGAAAAATCGTTTGAATGACGACGATGCGATAAGTTGGGTACTGGCGCCACCCTGTAACCGTCCATATTAGGAGTCACAATAAGGGCTATATTTTGCTATGATATAGATATTATCCAACTGTTACAGAGAGGGGGCAGTACCCAAGCAATAGGTCACATCCTCCGGAGCCAAGGATGTTACCTAACAAGCACCGAGCCATACCCTACTGTTGATAAGAAAATGATTACGGTTTAGGGATGACCTTAGTGTACAACAACACCAGAATTCCCAGGGTACAAGGCACAAGATACTTGGGATCATGCAGGAGCTTCAGCATCAACCGTCGGATGCGGAGTTCGAGAGCTGAAGACCTCCTGCGTCCTAGATATACTCTAGGCCCGGGGCCTGGCAACCTAAATGCCTGTCAAGAGAGAACACTGCCTGCGTCTCTTAACCCAAGTAGACAGCCTCAAACCTACCAAATTCTGAATCAAATCCCAGTTTCCATTTCATTTTCCGTGTCCGTTTCCATTTTATTCTCCATTATAAGGGTAACGGTGACCCCCGTAGGCCCAAAACGGTAAGCTTTCATCTGGAAGGCCTTCAGGCTGCCGATGAGTGTCATGGTCTAGCCCAAATCTATGGGGGGCACATAGGTCTAAATTTGGGGATCTGTAAGGCCATAAAGGGATAAACAGGGCATACAGGAATATGTGGGGATATACAAGGACACAGAAGGATGGATACAGCTACACTGGCATATAAGGTTCCGTATCGCCATGTTCGTAGCCGTAATTATCTTCACTTTGGGAATTTGACTATGCCCGCATCCGCAAGATCTCAAGTATCCCAACGGTCACCGAGATGGGGAAATTTGAGACACGATCGTGGTGATCGTGGTTGATTTCCCGCCAGAATCTTTCAAATTCGTATTTCCTTTTAAAACCCAAAACACTCTTCAGGAATGAGAGTCCATCCCTCTATGTACACATCTATAACAAATCCTGGCAAATCCATACAAGTACTCAGCATACCACATAAACTTACAGACGCCCCGCACATATTTCCTGAATTTCCTAAGATTGCTACCCACCCTCACCCATAGAAGAGACGGGGGAGCTAACCTCACAGCATGCCTCCAAATCCCAGCCAGATCACGAACATCACCCATACGGGAGAGGGGGGCATCCAAAGATAAGCTGTAGCCCCTACACCTTTAAGCCTCATCCTTGCAAAACCCTGAACCCTAAACCCTAAAGCCTGAACCCTAAACGCTGAACCTGGACCCTCCTCCATACGGCAGCCTCGTTGTCTTTTGCACAGTTATCATGCCACCTCAATCATCTCCTGCAACCAAGATGCCCTAAGGAAGAGACTGGATGTCTGTTTAGGATTCAGGTCATGGGCTTAGGGTTTGGGTGTAGCCCTTAGGATTTAGGGTTCGGATTTACATTCTAGGGTTTCAGGATTTCTCAAGAAGCCCTTGGGGGGGCACTGCGAAGGAACTATGTCGTGTCTGGAAAGGATTCTAGGAGGGTATTTTGAAAAACACCAAACGATCTGATAATCTCAGCACCACCCCACTCCTAGCAATCTCAAGCCCAAGACAGCCGCCATACCGACCTACACAACCCCTCACCGCACGTTCCAACCCTGATCTCCAAACAGTTGTTAAAGTGGCAGGGACAGCCAGAGAGATGGGTGGTGCAAACTGATGAGCCACGAAGCATAAGCCCTGTCAACACCCTTCAAAACAATCGCTCTGCAAGGTATTGTTGGACTGCGCAAGGAGAAGCATTCCATAACATTTTCCGCGTGGGAAGTGTTCAATATCAGGGGGGTGGGCCACAAAGATCCCCATGCCCCATGCAATCTACAAGCCCCTAAACCCAAACCCTTACAAAATGAAAGGTGATACTGCCTGGGCTGCAGTCCGGTCCTGATTCCCGGAGGGCCGCCGCGCAGCTGTGATATGTTTGTACCTGAGGGTAGATGACATATTTAAATGAGGACCCGTTTCCCACCAAGAGCTTAGCAAGATGTTGGAGTGTAGGCACGTGTTCCCCCAGTTCCTGCTGAGGGAGCCTTTGGACTGCTTGTCGCCTTTCTGGTAAACATGTGGGGTTTCCAAACAAAAAGGGTACCTTTTTGGTAATAGGGATTCTAGCATCTTGGAGTCTTTGTTAGGGTCTCCCTGTTTAGGGAAACTACCATATCTACACTGCAGTGCATTCAGTCGCCCAGCACTCCTGCCCCCTGTCTCTTAGAGGGACCCCTAGAAGGGACCCGTAATCCTATTACCGTTTAAAAGCAATATATGCAATGCTTACGTGATAGTTTCTCAAAATAGGGGGGACCCCAATATAGACCCAAATACTATAGTCCTCATTATAGGGATCCTCCGAAAGGGTACCCCTGAATTTCGGGAATCCCCATATACACCCTAGATAACCTAGTAGTCTCACATTACTCCCCAAAAACCTACAGGAGTCCCATTAATGGCCCGTGATCCGGCCTAGGCTGCCTATCAAGGTCTACTTCGAGGGGTCAGGTCGGACTTAGGAAGTGTACTCACACTCCTATAACCATAGAATAACAAAGCCCCTTAAGTATGACACGGTTGTGAATAGCTGGAATGGGGTTCTTTGGGTGCCTGGGGACCAAAGCCTACGGGTGATCAAAGTGGAACAGATGCACTGTGCATCGCGATGAACTAACTCTTACCAGAAGCACATGAGTGAGGTGCATTGGCATGCGCTGAGATTCATAGCATTGCAATGATTGCATCTAGGTCAGAGCAGATTTCTTGGTATTTGGTGTGCCACTCATCAAGGTGCACGAGATAAACCCTCAGCCCTTGGACAAGATCTCGTGGCGCGCATGAGAGTTCAATACATTTCCGAAAAAAAGAAAACATGGGTCTTTGGACATCTATGCAGCTTAAAAAAGTGTGGCTGGCAACCATCAGAGGCCATGGATTCGGCGTAGATCTTGGACATTCTGCGGCTCACTACAATTTGGGAGTATAATTCCAGACTTAGACTTGCGGAGTCGTACCATTAGAGCTCAGAATCCAAGCCTAACTCATGGAATCCCGAGAACCTTTGAGGTTTTGCATCTAGGGGTCAGACGTGGGGTTCTGCTTTACAGTCCCCCTTAAGTAGATAGAATATGGAGTACATGGGGCTCTTAAAATAATGTACCCGAAGCCATATTCTATCTTCTTAAGGGGGACTATACATACAGGTGCAAAGCTATGACGTGGAAACATACATCATTTCTACCTGCCGAAGGCTTCGGGTTCCCTTTCTACTCAACCACCACAAGCCCTGAAAATGTTCAACAACCGACTACGGCCAAACCTTGCAGCCAAAGTTGCTGGCTTCCTTCTGAGAAACTACAAACCAAAAACCCATATAACCCCAATATACTATAGGATTTTCATTGGGGTTATAAAGGGATAATGGAAAATCGAAACAACTATAGTATAGTTGTTTCCATTTTTTCCATTGTCCCTATATAACCCCAATAAAAACCCTATATAAAAACATACCTCCAATGTCTGGCCCAGGGACGAGGAGTGGTTAAAGATGTTTTGAACGGCGGACCCGTCGGTGTCTTCTTTGATCCTGATTGGCCACTGCAGGGCCCAGAATTCATTGCGTGTCTCAAATGGGTAGTGTTTTTTGGGGTGGTTGAACCTAGTAAGATAATATTCCTTATATAAAATACTATACCCCAAAAGGAGGGTATAATCTTACTCTATATGGGCTACCATAGTATCCCCAGATGAAATACTGCTCAAATCAGGATACCCTGGCTGGGAAGACCTTGGAGGTCTTTTAGACTAGGGCTTGGGCTTGCCGATTGGTTGCGGGTTAGTTTTGGGGTTTGGGCCTGAAAACTGCCTGGGATTTTCCCCAGCTCCCTGCGAAGCACTAGTAGTTAGGCCCCAAGTCACCGGATCAGAAACATGAATAGATCGTGATAGAGGACGCGGCAAGCATTGAATTCTCCAAACTGCTCAAAGTTATGATCACGCGGGCCTCCATCCACAAAACTGAACAAGTACAAGGTTCGCACCGCTTTTGTTGAGTGCGCCTTTGAATCAAGTGGCTTTATCTAAACGATGGTTCGCAGAAAGCCGTCCTCTCAGGCCTGAGGGCTGAGGGATCCTGGGGAATGTCATATCTATGTAGGAAATTGCCGGGGGATCCGAACAGTGACGGGTCTCTACAAATCCACCTCCCAAAAAAGCACTTAACCCTACGCCCTAGAACTGACAAAGGCTTCAATCGGTCACCTAAACCCTAAGCCCTATGATGGGCCTTCACCGTTTACCTTCACCTTGAACCCTGAACTCTCGGATCGCCTGCTAAGGATGTCCTCAAAGAGCAGCTCAACCTGAGGGCAGATGGCTCCTTTTGGGTTTAGGTTTAAGGTTGGGTGTTCAGGTTTAAGGTTTAAGCTTTGGGGCTTTGGGTTTAGGGCTTGGGGTTTAAGGTTTTGGGCTGGGGGCTTAGGGCTGAGGGTTGAAGGCTTAGGGTTTGGGGTTTAAGGTTTGTGGCTTGGGGTTTGGCGTTCAAGATTAGGGCTCAGGGTTGAGGGCTTACAGTAAAATATCGTGACTCGTATTGGCTTCAATGTAATCATAAGTTCAAAGTATTTTTCAGCAGTGACCCTGGGCTAATCTTTCCTCCGCTACCATGGGATGAAAGGTTTGGGGCTTGGGGATTAAGACTTCGAGTCTCCGGCTCGGGAATTATGTCTTTTGGGTTTGGAGGTTTCCTGTACTACTAAATCTTGTTGGGCTCTGGTTGTCCTCATAAGGGCTTAGGATTTAGCAGGACTCAATTTTTTTTGGACACGTCCCGTCTACAACGAAACTCATTTTTAGTCCTGGAGGGCCTGTGTCAACGTGAGCTTGCAAGGCTCAGAACCCCTTCCCTTCCTACTAAAACTCCCCATCTTGTCAGTATATACACTCAGTGAATGTTGATCATTAGGGTTTAGGGATATCTTATGAGTAGGCAGTGGATGAGGAAGGCTCCTTGAGTCTACGTACTTGTGCATCATCTCGAAGTGGCAGATGATCTTTTCTCCCTTGGTCCTCATAGCCCTAAACCCTAGACCCTAAACCCACTATAGAAGAACAGGCCCAACAAGCGCAGCTTATGGGATGTACGGGACCCCAAAAATTGCTCCACGCCTCCTTGAAGAACTTATAGTCCCCCTTAAGTAGATAGAATATGGCTTTGGGTATGTTATAATAAGATCCCCACATACCCCATATTCTATCTACTTAAGGGGGTTTATAAACCTAGGAACTTTCCGTTCCATGAGGCGTCTCAATCTGTTGGCATTCTTTATCCAAGCCGCCTTCGTTTCCAGACGCCAAACGTCCAGAGCCTGGCTCAAAGCTTGTGAACACCTTTGGGGGAGGTAAGCGGAGCAATAGGATGCAATTCATTGACAAGAGGTAGGAATACTTCCGCAATGGAAACTTTACCCCCTAGTTCCAAATTTGCCCCAAAGGAATTGCAGAGCATGCCTGAGGCCACGAGGGCGGCTGCTGCAAGCTCTTCAAGCTCCCGACCCATGTACCCAAAATAGTTTGCTCAATGACCCCCAAAGAGGAACCCACAACTTCAGAAATCGCCTTTTGCAGGGGCATATCATGATTCAACAAATCTGGCACCACGCTCTTAGAAGGCACTCTAACCCTGGGACCTTGCGACTTGCACTTGGTTGCAGAAGTGACAGTTTTGCCTCTGAAGTCTTGGGTTTCAGGCTTGGGTTGGTTGAGGTTTTGTGTTAGTCTTGGGCCTGTAGTCCCCCTTAAGTAGATAGAATATGGGGTATATGGGGATCTTAATATAATACACCCAAATCCATATTCTATCTACTAAAGGGGGACTATAGCTGTTTCCAGACGTGACGTGCTCTACAAGGTATGAGAGATTGCCATTCCAGCTCCCATTTCCAGAGCCGTGCTGTTTTCAACCTACTCATTAGATGAAACCTTTAGCACGCACCAGTCATAATTCCTGCTGCCATGCTGAACAACCAGAAAAAGCCTGGGCTGGCACCATATGAATCCGGAAAACAAAAACCTTCACCTCTTAAACCCTGAACCGCGCGATCCCTTGTGCTATTGCCCTTAAACTACGAACCTTGAAGCCCTAAACCCTAAACCCCGAACCCTAAACCCTAAACCCTAAACCCTAGAGCCCACTAAGCATAGCTACAGCTTTCCAGTGGGAGCTCGGCCTTCGCCTGACCACGCAAGCGCGTGGCGCCCTGCCCCATGGCTTGGGTTCTCCAAGGATTTGGGGGTATAGGATTTAGGGTTTAGGGTTTAGGGTTTAGGGTTTAGGATTTAGGGATTAGGATTTAGGGATTAGGGTTGGGGTTCAGGGTTAACTTTAGGGTTGCGGGTGTAAGTCAGGAAGATCCTCCTAAGTCATAATAGGTTTAGTATCCGAAATCAAGGGAGATTCTGCAAAGTAAGGCGCTTTGCAAGTTCTGGGTGAGGCATTCCGGATGTGTTATCCTCCTCATACCCCAAACCCGAAACCCTGTGTAAAGCGAGATTGGTCTTTGTAGCGCCTTCCTTGCAGTTGCATGATTTGTGGCCCCCAAGTAGCGCTGAAGCCCAGGTAGGTCCATTTGAAAGGACAGCAGTCGTTATAGGCCAATTTTTGTGTTTTCTATGTTAGTTTGGAGGACGAGATTCTAGAGATTCTGAGGTCGCTTAGACTTTGGGTTTCGGGCGCACTGTCTGATCAGCATTGCTGGGTTGCGGCACACTGAAGCCGGTACCCACCTACATCGGGCCTCGAACCTATCCCACGGCCTAACTTACTTTGTTGGCCAGTAGGCAATGAAGGAATATGGTCTGTAGGGACTATTCTTGGGGATTATACAGAACATACGACGTGCATCCACCTTTCCATTCTCCACTAAAGATCAGTAAGTCAAGTTCTTCTGAGGCGTCTCAGTCTTCAAAACCTGAAAAGCTGTAACACGCCGATCAACTCCACACCCTAAACCCTGAACCCTAAATCCTAAGCCCTAAAGCCTAAACCCTAAATCCTAAACTCTGAACCCTTCACTAGACCCTTGAGGGTCACGAAATTAACCAAAGAAGAAACTTGCTGCATCCTCTCCAACCGGTCATGATCTCTGGTATCTTTAAAGGGGATGGGGTTTAGGCTAAGGGTTAGGGTTTCCCAAAATTAGGGGTAGCATTTAGGGGGTCCCAACTGATTTCTGCACTTTGGGTTTTGAAAGCGTTGAGCTTTTCACAACTCGGGAGGAACAGCCGCACTGCCCTCGCATGAAACCCTCTGAGCCAAGGAACACAGATCTGGCTAACCTGTCAATGCACCTAGAAAATGGCACGCATACACTGCGCAAGCAGAAATCTACGGTGCTAGACATGATAGCGCAATGGTAGGTATAAGCGGGGTTGAGGAAATCCGGTGGAATATCCCATTTACAACTACACAAAATGGTCCAAGCAGAGATACGGGTGGCCAATTCCAAGACCTCATGGGTTCTCCTGCTACTCCAGTTTATTTAGGGATAGTTGGGCCTAATTACGGTCAACGAGGGGAGTACCTATGGGGTTAGTATACAGGTGGGTAATAGGGGAACTCATGAAAACTGGAGACCCTTGTTGAAATCATCGCCCTGAGAAACCATCCTCCTGACAACTCATGTATACTTTAGAACAAACCTGAGTTACTGCTTCAATCTCGGCACGCGTTTTGTTGCATGGGTCCAGACCAACGGACCCGTTCTCTTCGCGCTTGGTGGGGTCTGCGCTTCGTTCTTCCAACTTATGGCCAATTCTAACTCCAGTTGTTCTGGAGATGGTAGGGGGACCCCAGTATAGACCCCAAAACACTACAAACTTTGGTCTAGTTAGGGACCCCCATAGAGGTACCTCTCATTTGGGCAAGGCCGATCAGCCGCATGCCAACTTCAAACCCTAAACCCCAACCCTTAACCCCGAAACCAAGAGGGTTTAGGGTCTAGGGTTAGGGGTTTAGGGTTTAGGGATGGAAGGTCCAGGTAAGTCAGAAGACACAACCCTCCTCCGGCCTCTATGAACTCGTTCAGCGTGATCTGGCCATCTCCGTTGTCCAAAAACTCAAACAAGCTCAACAAATCGTGGTAGTCCAGCCTGATGCCATCCACAACACACTATATAGTAGTTTCCACTATCTTTTCCATTATCCATATATAGACCCAACATACTATATAGTAGTTCAGGGAAATCAAAGATGGGTCCCGCTGGGTCCTGTGGAGTTTCTATGCCCTTGTTGCAGGTGACCTGGTGTTGCGCTGCCTCTATCCCCAGTATGCTACTGACATCTTCCCTCTTGTTGTTGGTAGCTCTGCTGCCAAAGCCATTGCTGCCGCTGCCGCCGTCGCCGCTGCTGCTGCTGCTGGCGCTTTGACAACCCTCAGCTCTTCAAAACTTCCAACCTCCGAGGCCTTCAGCACCTTCCAGTCGTGCGGGCGTGTGTACTTTTTTGCAACTGCATATCAACGCTGTCTAATATGCGCTGGCAACAGCTTCAAGGCCTTCGTGACTTGGCTAACGTTGGACTCGTGTTTCCTGGCTAATGCGCTGGCTACATGTCTCCGGCTTAGGTCCTGCTACCTTGTAGTATGAGAAGTCTTCCAAACTACCAAGCTTAGTCCAACCCTTAGAAAACCCTGGGCTCTGAAGCCCAAAACTGGGCGCCCGCGCTCCAGTTGGCTCATCCAGAACTTGAGCTTTGGGGACGTCACGAGCTTGGAGAACTCCTCGAAGTTCAAGGTCCCATCTCCTGTCAAAATTCTTCCAAGTTGTGGGTTGTGGTTTGAAGTTTTTGGGCTACCGGTTTCAGGTTTACTTGGAGGCGTATGGGACTTAGTAACTACTTATAACTGGGCTTATAACCCTACCTATAATTCCCCTAAATGGGCTTGTAGGGGTCACCCCAATTACAGGTAGGGTTGTGATCCCAGTTATAAGTAGTTGCTAAGTCCCATGGGCCTCCAATTAGGGTCTACGAGCTGGGTGGCTCAGTGCGGTCCGCTAGTAGGCTGCAGATTTTGCAACTGTTTTTGCAACTGCAAAGACTCCCCTTGTCCTGTCTCATCCATGGTCTGGAAAAGCCTGGTGGGGTTTGTTGGGAGTTTGCGTTTGGGCTTAGGCTGTTCAGCAGGAAGATTCGCAGTTAAAATCAAGGCAAGGGGTCGCGGAAATATATCTGTGTGTATATATATATATATCTCTCTCTCTCTCTCTCTCCTTGATATATATATATATATATCTATCTGAAAGGGGTCTGGACACTTGGGTAGCAAGGGGATACTAGGAATTTAGACTATAGCTCACATGCAGGGTGTTGGGCGTGACAGAAGGAACTGCAGTAGCAGGTGCACTTGGCATTTTCTCAGCAGTCGAAAGTGTCCTTGTAATCCTGGTGTAATGCTGTTAATGACAGCGCGAGAAAGAGCAATGTGAAGGAGAAGGCTCATAGTTGCACAGAAGTGCGATGGACGTCACGGGCAGAGCCTAGGGTCCAGCATGCGGGTTTAGGGTTTAGGGAAAGCACCTGGTCCGCATTTCCTGCATCGCAAGTTTTCAGCCCTATGGGAATGGAGATCTAAAAGCCCCCCAATACCTGACCCCTCGCACCTTAACACAAAAGGACATTCAGGACTTTTGCCACATCAGTCCTGCCTTCGAACCTTGTTGGTGTAGGTTACGACATCTCGTTCCTGAGCTGCTGTGGAGATTTGTGAAGCCTTGCCCTCTCTACTTGAGCTATATTCTAAGCTCCTGAAAGGTGGTTATAACAGGGGTTATATAAGGGCCTATAGTATAGGGGTTATTAAGGGGGATACTAGGAGCTTAGACTATGGCTAGCTTGCCATCTTACAGGCCTACACCTCTCCTCGAGAAGCCCTAAACCATAAACCCTAAACCCTAAACACTTAAAGACGACACCCAAAATGGAGCTGGCTACCATGGCTGGGCCACACAACCTACAACACCCTACTGGTGATTAAGGGGGGTTGGGGGAATGAATATAGGCGCCATTGTAGGGGTATAGATGATATATGGGGATTAGAGGGGTTATTATAGGGATCCAGTCCCTCCACTCTCCCTTAAGCACCCGTGTGACACGGAATAGAGGGAGAGATGGAAACGATTCATCGCCTTTCAAAAGACCATCTCTCTCGTGGTGGCATCCTGCAACGCCTGAAATTCTCAGAGCAAATTCTACTTCCTTCTCCTGCTCTGCTGCTGCCTCCTCCTTCTGCTCCTGCTCCTGCTCGTTGCTGCTTCTTATTGTTCGCCCTTTTGGCTCAGATATTTAGAGGCCATTTCACCACCATTCCCATCCTTTATTACCATTGCGTGCATTCCCATTCCTACTTCGGGATCATTGCCATGTTTGTTAATTCCTGTTAAGATTTGTCCAAGTCGCCTTCTGCTTAAATGCCAATTCTTCGTCAAAGCTGGCGGTCTTCATGGTCTGTTGCACCTAGGTGCCCCAAATCACCGAGAAGAAACTAGTTTTGACGTCCGGGCTTGGAGTTTAGGACGTCCATGTTTGCAGTTAGCCTAATTCCTCCAAGACAACGCAGCGGTTGTTTGGAGCTTACTTCCCCTAGAATGAACCCAAGGATGTCATTTGTGGTTCCATTTCTCCTCAAAAGACAAAGGATGATTCAGAAAGCACTACTGCGTGGGATCCTGGGCGCAAAGACGGCGTTTACGACATTCAACCTGAGACAGGCGCAGTGAAGGCAAGGCTTGCGAGTTTAGGGAGGGTTTAGGGTTTACCAAAACGCTTCTTGGCGTAGCTGAAGGGGTGAAGGTCTGGCCTTACTCGCTTCCACATTCATGGTTTTGCGCTTATGCTTTCGGATTCGGGCTAGAAGGTTTGCGGCTTGTAGGCTACAGCCCTGGGTCTTCGTGGTTGAAGGTTTAGTGTTACTCAGCTCAGTCACAGCACAAACTGCTGCTGCATGCACCGCCCAGTGTTTGGCAGTAACTTGAAAGCATGCATCCAGATGCAAGACTTGAAGTGAAAGCCTAGCTATGCAGACTTTGCAGCAAGAGCGGTCCTGGGTGAGAGTGTCGCCCCTGCCTAGGGTAGCTACTCATCTCTAATGGGCTCCCCAAGCACATGAACATCTGAAAGACCCCACTGAAAACCCAACCCTAACCAACCCTCGGAGATGGAAGGTCGGATCGCCCTGCCTGGACTCTTGAAGTGCTGGTGAAGGAATGGGCAGGAAAACGGAAATGACTATACCCTTGGGGATTATGTAGGGTGTACTATAGGGAACCGGGATGTCGGTAGAAGGACTTCATGCTTTGTCATGAGGGTGTCTTCCTGTGTTTAGTCGCTGCCCTCTTCCGACGCATCCAGGAGACACTGCAAATCCAATGATGCATCGGTAGAGTAAGAAAAAGATGGAAAACCACTCGCTGACATTGTCCTCGGCTTTGTCAGGCTCTCAATAATGGGGTTTATATAGGGTTTATATAGGGGCTATATAGGGATAATGGAAAAGAAAATGGAAACTACTATTTAGGGCTTGGGATAATTTAAAACGCAAGCCTCACAACCTGCTTCCCGCCCACTTCTAAAACTCTACTCAAAGCTTCTTCGCAAAGGGTGCCAACATGACTGACAGCCATATGCTTGCCCTCGATTCTCCGAAAGATGTGCATTTCTTCTTGTGGTTTCAAGCAAAGCACTTTCTTCTCTTTCTGGATTGGGATCTTAATCTGATTCAGCCTTAATTGCGCTCAGGTCTTCATGTCATCCCTGCTTGAAAACAATAGCTTCCAAGAACGCCATGTGTCCACAAGGACCCTGCAGCTCGGGGCCCAATTTGCAAAAAGGATTTCCTTAGATGCACGTTGTTGGGCTGCAGTCTGCGCCATAGCCGCCGTTGGCGGCGACGGGTTAGGTCTGGGCATATGGTAGAACTCTGACATTGGAAAAGGCGACGGTTGAAGATTTCGGGATGTCTGGCAATTAAGAACTCATCTTTTGGGGGGGTGCAGGGGAACTGGCAGGTGGAATTTCAAGAAAAAGCCTGGTCGCAGCAGGCGGAACGCTTGCTGTGCTAGCCAGCCAAGGCACAAACATCGTCAAGAAGGTGCGTGTGAAGCTGCCGTAGTAGCGGTAGACTTCATCACGTGTCACTGAAGGGTATTCCGGATTTTCAATGTAGTCGCGGCACAGCGTGCTGACGATCATGCCGGCCACACACTGCAAAAAGGTGAGCAGGCAGAAGGTCCAGAATAGCATGTCAATGCTGGCCATAAGGCATTTGATCAGCAACTGGAGAGATGACAATACGCTGGTCATTGTTACCTGCCAGCAGCGCAGTTCACACTTTTAAAGGCTTCTGCATTTTCATTGTGCTTTTTTGCGGTGTCTTCTTTTAATTGGGGACAATACATGCACCATAGAACCATACGCAGGCCAGAACTAGCTCACTGGCATACCATGGAAGGAACAAAGTGGAGATCCCGCAGAAACGCCAAGCACCCGGATGCGGACATTAGCCAACAGTTTGTGTTCGTGGTGGACTATGACTTCCCTCCAGCAAGCTACCTTTGAGGCTTTGCCATCTGAAGCTTCTCTCTGGCTCTAGAACTGGCATCTCAACTTTTCTCACTTACAGGAAGTGTGCCAAAACAAAAACGTCACAGTGCAAGTGGTAGAACATTTAAAATCTGATTAAGCACCCTGCGACTTTGAGTCTTTCTGCAAAAAGGTCTTCCTAGACAGGTAGGTCTACACATTACGAGATGTCGCGAGCACTTGCTATCCTAAAGCAACTGAAAGTTGGTCAGCGCACGCAAGGTCTCGCAGGGACACAAGATCCAGATCCGTACGACTATGCGTAATCCTTAAGCCCCCTCTGCAAGTTTCATTGTTGTTGCAAAAACTGCAACAGCGTTTAAGGTTCACATCTTCAAGTCATGGAACCCTAGCAGCCCCTTGCTGGACTTTCAGGTTAGAGCAAACATATGATATGTCGGTCTCACCAAACTAAAACCCACAGACGCACTGACCAACATGTCAATGACGAACAACTCATCTCCAGATCCTAACCTTGAAGACCTACCCACCCCCTAATCAATTAAACCATGAGAAGAAACGACCTGGATGAGGAAATTTGGACTCCACCTGCCAAGTACGATTCTATCCAAGCAACCATCCGAAGAGCTCGTGCCAACTTGAAAATACGCAGCAGTCGGAAGAGCACCGGATTGATCTGTGAAGGGTTACGAAGACATTCCGCCGGTTTGAAGACTTACGGTGTTGGTTTAGGTTTCAGCGTTTAGGCTGTTGAGGGCTTGAAGGTTCAGGGTTTAGGCTCGAGGGTTTCCGTTTTTGGCTTTGCAGCAAGAAGGTTTGAAGGGCGGGGTTTCAGCTCTGAAGTTCACGTTGTTAGCTTGACAGCTTCAAAGGATTTTGGGTTGGACTTTAAGGCCTCTTTCTCGAGGAGCCTTCTGTGGCTTATGCGGCTTCAAGACTACAACTTTCATTTTGCAGTCCCGGCAAGAAATTTAGCATGACCCAGATTCCTTGCACGCAGAATGGGTGCGCCTAAACTAGATGGGTCCTTACGAGGCCACGTTGGGGATTACAAAGGATCATGGGCCTTCCCAGTCAACATTTTCTACGGGTAGTTTTGTGAAATGCAACAATAAAATCTCTGAGCATCCTCGTTGCTATGCGCTTTTAATCCTTGACCAAGAACCTCATCAGCCTCAGGAGTGGGGTTTAGGGTTTAGGGTAACAGATACATGTCAGGATCCAAGACGGATGATCTGCTGTCCATGACCTTAGCATACTGGAATATTCTAATTCCCACGGTATAAGGTACTGCAAGGCTTTTGAACATCCATCGCGAGGAAATCCCAGTATCTACCTCCTCAAGAAGATCCCATTACTTCCAAAATGTCGGATTGCTGCACTGCCCTAAAACCTGCGCCCTAAACCCTTTTGAGTTCAGCTGCATAATCTGCAAACTGTGGCTGGCTCTCGACCTCACACTTGAGATACGGGGTGGTTCCCAACATGAGGGGTAACCTTTTAGGGGGCCCTATAATAAGGTCTATAATATTCTGGGGTCTATATTGGGGTCCCCTTATTTTGGGAAACTACTAGATATGTATGATCTTCTGTTCTGGTGGGGTCACGATGATGCCGACATTGCTCGATCAAAACACCCTCAAACCCTCAAACTCAATCCTAAATCCCCTACACCCTCAATCCCCAAATGCCCTACACCCAAAACCCTAAATCCCCTAGACCTAAACCCTAAATCCCAAAACCCTGTGCCGGCCGGGAGGAGAAGGACGCGTGAAGTCACTTCGAAAACGGACGCGACCGTTACAGCCACGTCCACATAATTCATGCACACCTGTGCAGCACGAATGGGCAAGAGGGCGAGGGAAGGAGAGAGCGGAAGAGGCAGAGGGATGGAAAGGGAGAAGGTGAAGTAGAACGGAGTGAGAGCAGGAGAGAAAGAAAGCGAGAGCAAGTCAGCCAAGAATTGTAGACTCCAAGCGCCAAAAATATCCAAGTCCTGGATCCCCAAACCCAAATGCCTCCACAGAACGAAACTGTTGCAGCATTGCAAATGCCACCACAAACCTAAACTGTTGCAGCATTGCATTGCAGAATTCGGTGCCTTCCAAAACTTCAGCTTTAGGACAGATACCCTTACCTGGGAGTGGCTGCAGGCGTGGAGTAGGGCCGTTGAGGGCTTGAGTTTCGGGAGCAGGGGTTTAGGATTAGGCTGGAGGATTTAAGGGTGGTATCGTCTTTCTGCGCTTGCAGTTCTGTGAGCTGAGCATATGCCAAAATGCAAAGTTTCTCATGATGAGGATATAGTCCCCCTTAAAGTAGATAGAATATTTGGTATATGGAGATCTTATTTAATATACCCAGAGCCATATTCCATCTACTTAAGAGGGACTATACCCTCACAGGTCCGAGCTTTGTTTAGGGTTTAGGGTTTTCGGGAGATCCGAAGATTCCAGGCCCAGTCTTGCTGTTCTCCTCCAAAACGCTACACTTTCTTTTCTTGTAGTACAACGCCAAGGGGAACAATATAGTCAAAATTTAAACCTGGGGGCTGCAGAACCCTTGAAATGATACTCACACACAAGGAGCCTACGAAACACAAAGTCCCCTTGAAAGAGGAGGCCATAGGTACATGTGGCCTTTGGGTCTCCAAATTGGGGCCCTAACCTCTAAACGGAAACCCGAAATCCTGAACTACACTCTCAACCATAAACCCTCAACCCAAACCCCCACTTTCGGGATGCCCTCTTGGCAAGTTGAGCACTATGGAAAGGGTCTTGAAGCTGTGACGTGGGGGGTAGGGCCGGGACTAGTCCACGAAGAGCTTAGCGGGAAATACAACAAATCTTAACCATCACGTCAGAAAGGATCCGTTTTTCCCTAAATGTGGTTAGGTTCATTCAGCCTTCTTCAAGGTATACCATCAGCATTCTCAGCATCGCCACCGTCAATCTCTGCAAACCTACCCTACGAATGGAGAGAACCCTGCAAACCACACTGATAACAACAGCAATAACATCAGCAGTGTCAGGAATGCGGGCAGGCTTGATCACTAAAAGCTAAAGTATATTAGGGTATATATTGAGGTTATATTGGGATAATGGAAAAGGAAATGGAAACTACTATAGAATAGTAGGTATGCAACCATAAGCCGATAGGCATGGCAGAACCAGAACAACAGTGACCAAGCCAGTGCGGATAGTTAAAAAAAAAGTGTCAAATGGGCAACACATCTTAGCAGCAAAACCAACCAGTCCAAAACAGCCGTTATATGGGGATAATGGACAAGAAAATGGAAACTACTGTAGTATATTGGGGTATTTATTGAGTTATATATTGGGATAATGGAAAAGAAAATGGAGACTATAGGGATTAGAGGGACTATATGAGCCCTGGACGAGATTTGTAGGACATCCCTTAACAGGTCCCCCCCCAACACCCTAATTAGTCCCTTATAGGTCCCCCCTAAACCCTAAACCCTAACCCGCGTGGCTAGGGAACCCTAAACCCTAAACCCTAAACCCTAACCCGCGTGGCTAGGGCAATGAGCACTGACCATAAGCCGGCCCGAGATGCAACAACGTCTATGGTGAATAAGATCGTGAAGGCTGTGTCGCCCGCACGAAAGACTTGTTCCCCTGGGACGGAGCTTAGCGTTTGGGCCTAGGGTTTTAGGTTTAGGGTTTAAGTGTTTAGGGTTTAGGGCTTAAAGGTTAAGGAATTAAGGTACAGGACTGTAGAGGGTTCAGGGTCGTTTGGGCCTGGGTGGCTGATGGGAGGGATAACACCAAAGAGACCTGGTAGTTTCCATAAATAGGGGGACCCCGATATAGACCCCAATATGACATGGTCCATATTATGGGGATTCTCGAAGTGGTGCCTCTAATTTTGGGAAACCCTAAACCCTGACCCCTTAATCCTATATATCCCTATATAACCCTACAACCCCGTTTAACGGTACCCCTAGTTTTGGGGAAACCCCCCACTTGCTACTCTAAGACACGCCCTGAAGTTTGGACCCGTGAGGCTACAGACTTGATAGACCTCCCCCCCTGCAAGACCCGCCGCTAGGGTTTGAGGGCTAGGGTTTAAGGGTTTAGGATTTACGACACCACGAGAAATCTTGAAATCACATGGTAATCTGCCTACATTGGGGGACCCCCTTATAGACCCCCAACATACTATAATCCTTGTTATAGGGACTCCCAAAAGGGATATGGGAAACCCTAAACTCTAGATATCCCTATATAACCCCGATATATGGATTGGACCACTTCCTAAACCCTAGACCCTAATTCTGGGAACTACCTGTTACTATTGGGTTTAGGAACTAGGGGTTAGGGTTTAGGGATTAAGGTTTAGGGTTTAGGGTTCAGGGATAGCAACCCTAAACCCTAAACCCGAAACCCTAAACCCTAAACCGTGTGGATCTGCCAAGGATCACCATGGCCAGTCCTCCCTGGTCACGTAAGTGCTGGAGAGGAGTCCCAAGTCCAAGCCTTACGGGTTTTTGGGGTTTAGGGTTTAGGGTTTAGGGGTTTAGGGTTTAGGGTTTAGATTTGGGGTTTAGAGTTTAGGGCTGGGTTGATGTTAAAGAACTTAAATTAAGTTAACACAATCTGGGCGCATAGCAAATAATAGGGCGTCCCGTAAAAATGCAAAAACAAAATGAACTCCATAACAGCAGTCCAGCTTAAGGCAGGGAAATGGAGTTCAGGGATTTATCGATTTATCGGGCTTAGGGAGTTAGACGAATTTTCCGGGGCTCAGGAGTTGCGGAGTTTAGGGGTTGAGTGGTTGGGGTCTGCGAGTTTAGGCGGGGTTTGATTCGAAGCCTGGGATATTGAGTAGGAGGAGGCATGCCGATGGTAGTGGTGCCCTGGAATTTGGAATTAAAAGGAACAGACAGCAGTAGTCAGAATTACAAAAGTAGCGACAAGCAAGACTTGGGAGGTTGAAGAGGGACATGGGGTTACAGTCCCCCTTAAGTAGATAGAATATGGCTTTGGATACATTATAATAAGATCCCCATATACTCCATATTCTCTCTACTTAAGGGGGACTATGAGGTTAAAGCCTTTTCATCTCTGGCATGGGCTTGCACTTGAGGTTCTACTAATTTCTAGCAGCAGATGCCGCGTAAGCGTCCATAATTTTCCTACCATACCACAGTTCTAGATGGAGCCCTAGCCGCCCGTGACATACACCTCATGACCCCTCTTTCAGTGACACACAACTAAGAGACAGACCTGGACACGAGGATCACAAGCAGGCACTCGGCCTCTTAGGGATACCCGGTAGTTTCCCCAAATAGGGGGACCCCAAGATAGACCCAAATATACTATATATATAGTCCTTATTATAGGGACCCCCACAAAGGTACCCCTAATTTTGGGAAACCCTCTTCCTAAACCCTATGAAACCCTATGTAACCCTATATAACCCTATTTAACCCTATGTAACCCTACATAACCCTATATGATACTCAAATCCTTGACCTCAAGCCCTCTGGATTCCTTAAACCCTGATTCCCAAAGATGCTACACCCCCCCCCCCCCAATGGCACAGTCTTTCAAGCTCACCTGAAGAACCCAAATCCTTTTCAGTGGGTTTAGGGTTTTAGGATTTAGGGTTTAGGGCTTAGGGCTTAGGGCTTAGGGCTTAGGATGTAGGGTTTAGGGCTTAGGATTTAGGGTTTAGGGTTATCTTCTTCTTCTTTCTAGTTTGTCTGGTCTGTTCATCTGGCGCAGCTGCCAGAGTCTGGCTCAGCTTTCTACTAACACACTCCGACACTCCATAAGCGCAGGGCCCCTCATGTAGGCAATTACACATTTTGGTCGTACCATCACAGTAGGTAGGGTCCATTGCGGTCCTGGACAATGTGGACATGTACTCCCCAGACCCTCATTTCACCATGATGACCTCAACTCACAAGTGCATCCGGTTCCCACGGCATCCATGCCCGAACAATAGCGTCTACTCACAAGCTCATCCAGTTCCCATTGCAGTCAAGCCCAAACCATGGAATCCTGAAATTCAGGTGCTTTTGTACCACAAAGCGCAGGATGTGGTGTGAAAATGGTATGAATTCCACGGTTTCCAACTATTCCAGGTGTTCGCTTAAAATTGCGGTTAAAACCCAGTATCATCTGCGTTTTCAAGGGTCTAGCTGCGCCCGCGGCATCACCTTCTAGTTGGCGACCCGGATTTGAATACATGGCCCTGCCGAGCGCCATGAAACCTAAATCAAACAGCAAAGGCTTAGCCCGGGTAGGCATTTTAGGGTTTAAACCCTAAACCCTAAACCTTAGAGTTTAGGGTCTAGGGGTGACCACCTGAGGCCCCCAAGCCCTAAGCCCTAAGCCTGTAGCTGCATCCAGGGAACCCATCAAGGAGCCATACAGCTGCAGCTCAAAGGCCATCCAAAGGACGTGAAGCCCCAAAATGCACGTCATGAGTATCTGCGAAAGGTCGGCAATGCAGGGGCTAAACGATTGCCAACCTTTGAAGTCTATTTGGGGCACCTGATACTACAGTTACAGAGGGGACATGACATTGGTAAACATCTCAGCCCTGACATTCGGTTGGTAGGTCGAGTGTCTCGGGTTTGGGCTTGGGGCTTGGACGTCCTGGTTTAGGGTGTAACGCTCCAGGCTTGGGGTTTAGATGAGCTGAAAGTGGGAAACTCCATCACAGAAGCTCAACCAAGTCCTAAATGGGGGCTAGTGTGGCCCCTTTTTGGTAAGGGCCATAATGTACTAGGGACCCACTACCAAAAAGGGACCATTATCTTAACAACCTACCATATTCTGAACGTACTTCAATTCATGAAGGTTTTTACCAACCCTTAAGAAGCCCTAAACCCTGCTCCTGACTAAAATCCCCCTGTTTTATTGGTGGACAGTGAGGAACTGGAGCGGTAGAATCATACCACAAATCCCCACAGCCGTAAACCCTGAACCCTAAACCGCTTACGGTTTAGGCTGCAGGGCTACGGTCAGGTTTAGGGGCAAATTATCCGGGACAAGAGCTTGCGGATTTGATGGCTGCGTAGTTTTTGAGCGTTGGCATCCTCATCTCACCTGAACCATAAAAGCACTAGTACTGAAAGCCACCAGCAGCATCACACTGGATGAGGATCAAGGAAGCTCCAGCAATTTCCACTTGCCTGAAGCCCTGAACCATGAACACCAAAAGAGCACCTATTTGTCCTATCACAATATCCGTCGGCTTCTCCATGTTGTTTAACACACAAAGTCGTCGACCTTCCTAACGCCATTAAGCCCCGTAAACCCTAAACACTTAACTTTAGACTAAACCCTGTTCATGTCTGCATCTGGGAACTTCAGAGCCTTGGGTTCTCTTCATGTCTTCCAACTTGGTGTCTGCAGAAAATCTTCGAAATCGCTGTAACTGTAATTAGCCCACTACGAGGGTGGCTACTAGATGTGCTCTTTCTTGCCATCTGATCTTGGAATTCCTTCCACAACCGTCATCATCATGGTCATTGCCACTACAATGGCTCTTTCATGGCACAGTAAACATCGATACTGGGAAAAATGCGTTGTTGTTATCGTTGCGGCCCTATCCAACGCCATGCTGGCGCTTCCTTCTCTATTGTTTAGGGTTTAGCATTGAAGCGACTGAGGACCAAAATCAAATGTGTCAAACCAATCACGACTACTGCAAATTCCGCTGTCATTGAGACCATGGTGCCACACTAGCAGATTGACCCTAAACCCTAAACATGCAAAACTGCAAAGCTCTGCATTAAGGACGCCAAGCAAAGTCGCCTTTCTGTACACACCCTACACAACATCATGATCCCGATGAATCTCTCCAACGTCCCCTACCTTTGGCGTTGATAGTTCAGTGAGCCCCTGACACGAATCCTAATTCTCAGAAGCACTCCCAGGTTGGCCTCAAACCTGCTGGATTGCAGAAATTCCTGCCTGAGAGCTGGCTTTCAAGGTTTGGGTTTAGGGTTTGCGGATTTCGGGTTCAAGTCTAACAAGCAAATTTAGGGGGTTCAGGATTTGGAAAGCAAGGGATGTTGTTAAATAGTTTGGCTTGCTGAGCGAGTGCTGCGGGGCTTCCAAAAAAAGCAACAAACGAACCCTGGCACAATTGCATGATGTTCTTCCTTCAGCATTTTAAACAGAGACCAGATAGAATCTTACTCTACATTGGGGACAACAGTATCCATCGCCATCTAAGATACAATCACTTCTTCCTCAGGTTTACAGCCCCCCCCCCCCCCCTCGGAAGAAACAACAAAGAAAATTCCAAATATCTTAATTCCAAGTTGCCACATTGGGAATATTGAAATATAGGGGGGACGGGAGGGGGGGAGGGAGGTGATTACTCATATGAGCAAGTCTTCGCATCCCCCTCAATAACGCCTTAGTACTCGCCTATATAATCCCCTGTATAACGCCCCTTTGAGGAGTTTAGACTATAGCTCATGTAGGACTGAGGTCTCCTCACTGAACCGCCACTACGGTAGATGGAACTTTTTGTCTCCATCATTAGGGTTTAGGGTTTAGGGATTGACATTCCTGAGTAGACGGCTGCGAAGCGTAAAACTTCCAGGGTAGATTGAGCCGTTTAAGGCTCAGGTGAGCCTCGAAAGACTGAAAGGGTAACTACTTCGAAGGTCAGTTTGGGGAAATGGCTAAGTTGGTCGTAACCCTAAACCCTAAACCCTAAACCCTAAACCCTGAACCCTGAACCCTAAACCCCTAAACCCTACTTCTTGCACGTGGCAGGGCCGCCTTCATTTCCTACACAAACCTGCCGCCATACCTCTGAAGCTAAACCCTCGACCCCAACACTAAACCACTAGACCTTTCACCCTAAACTGCCAACTCATAAGCACTGAATCCTAACTCCCATTTTAAGGGACCTGGAATCTCAAAATCCCTACCTCCTGAGCACATAAACCCTTAAGCCCGACGCCGACACCTTGGAACGCCACATACTTGGAGTCTAGCGTCTTTAAGCTCAAGGCCTAAAAGAGGCATCGACCCACAGCGCAACCGCTTTCCACAGGAACGTAAAAACCCCTGGTCTTCAACGAGTCAACACTCTGTAGTTTTTGGGGGCAACGCATAGCACTCACCACCTAGCTTAGCCGCACTTGCTTCTGAGACTTTCCGGTTGCTTCTGAAATCAAACACCCAGCCACAGCTCTTGTTGTGTGGGCAGGCGATCCCAGTGAAAAGGCGTAGACGCACGTGCATCTGCCGACTTCGACTTGGTAGCCTGGTCAGGGCCCCGAGCAGTGGAGGAGATATATAGGGGTTTTATTGGGATGATGGAAAAGAAAATGGAAACTACAGGGATTATAGGGGTTATGTAGGAGTTATATAGGGGTTATATGGGGATGATGGAAAAGAAAATGGAAACTACCATTTCGGGTTTTTGGTTTAGGGTTTAGGGTTTAGGGTTTCCCCCTGAACAAATCATGTGACTTACAAGATTAGGGCGTTCATATCTTGGCGCAGCATAAAGTCAAAAAGGATGCAATTCTTGCTAATAGCGGCAAACATAAGGCTTCTGGAGGGAAGCAGCAATCATGAAAACAACACAAAGGATGGCTACGGAAGAATGTGTTTTGAAGGCTCTTAGAATGGGCAAAAAAAAACTCTTGCTGTACTTCGCTATGCTGGGTCAGGTAAAAAAGGTTTTGCAAGCTGATGATTCATGAGCCTGGCTTCGAAGACTGCTGTATTCGTAAACCTGGATGGGTGTCACATTACTTGGAATCCTCGATTCTTGCACCAAAAGCTCTGGCTGTCTTAATTGCATTTCGCTCAACAATCGGGGGGAAGGGAGGGGAAGATATTCTGGTGTATCACCGTCAAGTACAAGAGGGAGTGATTTAAATTCTAACATATGTATATATACATATATACATATCTCTGTTTCAGCTTGCGTGCCACCATTATCTTTCAAATACCTCCCCATCTACGATTCTCCTGTGTCAATGTTGCTCGTGGATTGGAAGGCCAGGAAGAGGTGGTTCTAACAGGTGTCACACAACCTCTCCTCTAGCAATGCATCGCCAGGTTCCTGTCTGACCCTCTAAATCAGTCCAGCGCATGTTCTCGAAAAGTGCCTACTGTAATAGCCTCCAGCGTCTCAAACATGAATCGCAGCTTTCCAACACCCCGCCTTTGATGTCGTCAGCGACTCCGCGAACTCTTCCGTCATGCTTTGTCCCGCGAACGGCGGTAAATTGGTGAAATTGTTAAAATTGTTGTTGTACTCCTTGGCAAGCCCATGCGATGAACAAACTCTGGGGCATGCATGATGTGATTGACTTCGCTCAACTGCTGACTATATAAGCCCAAAAATCAAATCCCTGGGATGCTCGCTACCTTACACTTGAATTTCCTGACTCCTCTACACTCTCACACAATTTTGTTTGTCCATGGTCGGCTTCCAGAACCACGTGTCATCCCCCAGAATGCCTGGAAGTTCTTGAAATCCCGCCAATCCCTTCTAACTCACATTGCTCCCCCAATGCCCAGATGCTTGCTCTGCCGACATATGCCAAATACAGGAAGCTAAGAAAGCTGCCCATACAACAGGTTTGAAGGTTTTGGGCCATGACTTCTGCTTTCAAAGCGAGCCCAGGTTCGTTGTCCCATGCTGTAAGCACGTCCTCCGCATTAACTTCTCGTCGCTCTGCGCGGGGCTTGCGATTTCTGCGCTTGCGCGCAAGAGACCTGAAGCTTTGGAGTCTCAAAGTTACGGGGAACCTGTTTTCGGGAACTTTGCAAGGACATGACTTTCGCAGGGCAGAGATTGGCATACATGGCATCCCAAGTGTGATAGCTACCCATCTCTTTCTCAAGCTTTGTGAAGTAGGAGTTTACTGGGTTGCTGTTAA
>CAJNIZ010031169.1:24594-53142 GCA_905231905.1 Symbiodinium pilosum
CTTAACAGCAACCCAGTTTAGCCTTTTCAGCTTCCGGGCAGTATGGGGGGGTGCGGGCTTGGTCTTCCTGGAGCTGAGCCGATGCCTTGCTGTGTATTTGCAGTTCCGCAGTCTTTGCACAGCGACCATCACATCAGGGCCTGCTTAGAGACAATTGAGGCGATGCTGCTGACAGCTCACTGTTCTGCGCTGACTGGGAGGACTCTACCCAAAGCCAGCTTCCATGCCACCATAGCCGTGCCCGACAGTGTTTCTTGTCACACTCGTGGACCAAGAATCTGCAAGGCAAATTCCTACAAATCATTGTGCAGCCTGCAGTTGCTTGGGCAATGCTCAGCAACAGTCAAAACTGGCTTCGGTTTGGTGCATCTCGACTTCTTCTCGTGGTCGACAGTATGAACCGCAGGCTCTTTGTCGGGCAACGCCCATTCATGCTGGCCCTAGAGATGTAACCATCGCTTTGCTATACTACGCCAGGCGTGCTGCATTTTAGCTGTGGAGATTGCAGTTTCTGATGATGTCAAAGCGGGGGCATCGAAGAGCTAAAGGTTGATAGGCGAGGATCCGATGATGTTGATGATACGGCCCGCATTGTCAGCATTATTGGGTCTTCGTTTCTTACCTCGGGGTCTTTGACATATTCTGGCACGTGGCCAAGGAGTCGAAGGCTCTGAAGAATGTTTTTGCACCCCGCGTCGCGGACCTTGGTCATCCTTATTCATTGGTGGGCCTGGCTTCGAGCGCTACCGGAGGCCTGAGTCCTGCCCTTGCTCGAGCCATGGCCCTCTGTGGTGTTGCCCCCCGTTGGCGTCAGACCCCTTAAGTTAGAGGCTCAATACAAGGCTTGCAAGAAGTTGCAAGGACAAGCCTGATTCGACATCTCTACCAAAGACAGCCTTTGGCGAATGATTCTGGGCTCATGTGGCATGGATGTCTCTTGTCAAGTATATGTAGCCGTAGAGCAGAAGGCCCATATTTTGTTTGAGAAATCAACAAGAAGGATTGAGGCCAAAGGAGTTGAGCTCAAGAACAGGAGGTCGAGTCCAAATTGAAAGGGTGGGGCCCTCAATTAGGATGGTCTAATACTACATGTAGTAGGCCGTGCGCAAGCGGAGGGTATACCCTCCCTGAACCCTTGTCTGCCCTAAACTCTACACCCTACGCGCTAAAGTGTATGCAACAGAACCCAGAAAGACTAGTTGGTGGCACGCGCACTGATCACCTGGCGACTTGTGCGTGCGTTAATATTTGTTGAAGGGTTTTTGCCTTCACTTTTGACCCGAGCAAGCAAGGACTATTCCGAGTCGTCCCCGCTTCGCTCCACAGCATCCATGCCCAAACCATAATAACGTTCGTGTTCCAAGAACATACGCTTACCAGAGCATCCATGCCCGAACCAGCATTCCATTTTTGTTTCAAGAGCATACGGACACCAGAGCATCCATGCCCAAACCATAATTCCGTTCGTGTTCCCGGAGCATGCGGCCACCAGAGCATCCATGCCCAAAGCACCAAATTTTGAGTACCTTCCGTCCCACTAAACGCAAGTGACCGTGCGAAAACGAATTAGTTTACAGGGTTCCGCACTTGCCCGTTTTGCGGCTGACATCGCGCCGAAACCTCAGTTTCATGCCCTTTTTATCCTTCTGAAACACGCAGGCGTTCTATGCGCGCGTGACCTAGTTATGCCCTCGCTGAAGTCCAAAATTGCGCATGACAAGCTTGGCCTTTGAAAGTCTGTCTTGGGATTAAAGATGCAGAGGTTCGGGATTGGGAAGGAAAGTGACAGGTAACGCCATGCAAGAATGCAGCGCAACGGTAATCTCAATCTAGGGCAAACCCGAACCTCAAACTTGCGTCCTCAACCCACACCTCATACTCAGCAGACTTAAACATGCCTGAACAATCCATCCTGTAACTCTCAATTGGAAACAACTTTGCTTTCCAAGGCTGAAGTTACCCTGATAAAGGAGGCATACTGACAGAGTGCTAAAGGTGGAGAATATGCTGCGTTTAACCTCATTTCGTGGCTACAGGCCATTTTGAGAGGGGCGAAATATAGGGGGCAAAAATGATAATTCGGAACGTGACTACATGCTTTGGAATGATGGCTGGAAAGGCGACGGTGGCTGTTTCTGGAGGACTGTTGTAATACTTGAGTTATACTTCTAACCTCTTCTTAACACCGGAACTCCGATGCCCAACCAGGAATGTTAGGGTTTTGGGACTTAGTGTTTAGGATTTAAACCCTCAAGGAAGAACCATGTTTTGGAACTTCCCAAAACCTGTTGCAGTCTCAGGGGCTCTGGTTGATTTGGGTATTGTGGCACTCCATCCTCTTCCACGGATCCGTACTGGCTTTGCTGGGAGAGCTCCTGGGGAGAAGTAGCTCGTTCATCTTCAGACGAAATGTAATGACTGGCTTTCAAAGCCTAAACTCTAAACCCTAAACCCTGTCTACAATTTCGGTACAGCATTCTTGCACAGGGAGAGAGCGGACTCGAGGAGAAGACTCCCTTACTCGCACTTAGTTCAACAGTAATACAACAATAGTCTAGCGCGATAGGGTTTCGGGTGTAGTATAATAAAATTCCAGCGCAACAGTACGAATGCAAATGATGTAATAATACAATAGTACACTGCAAAAATTGCATCGATAAGTTACTATCTCCATATGAAGCAATAATACAACTCTGTAATGCTATGAATAAAGGTAACAACATCACGAACAAGATGATCTGAACCCAAAACTCTTAACTCCAAACCCCTAAACCCTAAACCCTAAACCCCTAATATATAGACCCTGTCATCTGTCAGCTTTGAGATCGCGTGCTTAGGAGCTCAGAGGCTTCAGGGCCCTTCAGGACAGAGGGATACATAGGTGATTATATATATATATTAGGGGTTTAGGGTTTAGGGTTTAGAGTTTAGGGTTTAGGGTTTAGGGTCTAGGGTTTAGGGTATATATATATATACATGTACAGATAGGGAGTAATAGGCGAGTATGAATCGGGCTCCTTCTTCAAGATCATGTAAGGACTGTTTTGCATGTCTCCATTCAGGGCTGGTTTTTGAGATTCAGCACATGTCCTGGGCTTAAGAGATGGCCTTGGTGTCACAGCAAAGTCTAGGGTTTGGGGTCTTGATGCGTTCAGAATCAATGTTTGGGGGAATCATATTACCATTTGCAGCCCACATGACCCAGCTCTCCATTTGGTTCTGCGTTATGGCAAGTCAATCTATGCCTAGCGCGGCTCGTAAGCGATCCCTTTTTAGAGGCCCACTTGGGAGGTCAGAGGGGACTTCGTTAGTAAGCGCACCTATTACCCCCGTAAGCCATACAAGTACTATTTGAGCTAGAATCTAAACTCCTTAAAGGGAGGTTATTTAGGGGATTATATAGCGGAGCATTATAGCGGTTATTAAGGGGGATACTAGCAATTCAGACTATAGTTCATTTGAGTAATGTTTTTTTGGTGGTTGAACCTAGTAAGATAATATTCCTTATATAAAATACTATACCCCAAAAGGAGTATAGAATCTTAGTATCCCCAAAAAAATACTACTTGTTTAATATTGCCCAGGCTCCGTCAGGTGCAGCTGCACGAGCTTATCAACCAGATACCTGAGCGCAGTTCAATGAACAACAATCATCCTCCAGACACAACAAAAACTGGCAGTATACATCGGGGTGCATACCTATCCTTGGGGGGTGGAATTTTTTATGGAACCAATAATTGCGTTGAAAAACATTCCCATATTCTCTTTTGGCCGGAGCGATCTCATAGTAACATTCATTGCTGGTCACCCCTGTCGAGCTGGCAACGCATGGGATGGAAATGAATGCTTAAACACGAAATAGAGATCTTCTCCCTTGAGCCGCTGCTACGAAGTCTAGACCCCTGATAGCAAGACCCTTGCCTTTGCACTACCTCCTTGGGAGATTCACAAAACTGACATGCCATTGGAACTTTGGGGTTTTTTGGGGATCGTACGTGGATTAGAGGGTCCCAGCTGAGCAATATTTACTGCCAACTGTTGCTCCTGAACACGCGGCGATTGTTCGCGACGGTTAAGGACCCTCCCGCCCCAACTGCTCGGGGACACCCCACCCACAGGTGGGCCGTCCCAAGGGAAGGGGGTCTCTGAGGGAATGGTCATGTAGAGCCCCCACCCCCACCAGACGTGTTGCACATGCTAATGATAGGTGCAATTTTGCCCATTTTCTGCCAGCGCGATATCCATTAGATCCTGAGACCCCTGCCTTTCACCCTACACTAACAGAAAATCTGCTGCAGGGAAGTCCGGCTGCTGGAACTCCGAGGAAATCTCGGCGCTTGGCTGTTTATGACCGGGAGAGGCTCCTCCATTTGAGAGCTCCTGAAAGCACGAGTTTAAAAAGTAATGACAGCAATCATCTACAGCAACTGTGAGCGTAGTAGCGCTTAAGCAATCAAATGAGACGGTTGACTGTGCCTCATAATAACCAGGTGGCAGTTTCCATAACTAGCTCATACCAGCGCGCGCCGCAAAATGCTATAATCTTGGATTATAGAGGCTTACAAACAAGGACCCCTAAGTTTGGGCTCTTGACGAGGCTCGTGCGCTTGTACAAATTACTCTGTCTTAGCCTATCCCTGCATTGTGATTACTCTACGATCTTATGCTGTACTGACGCCTGCAAAGAGACTTGCAGCACCTTTAGATTATTTATGTGCTGAACATGTAGTCCAGCTCTTCTCCGGCTGTTAGTCTCAACAAGTTGCTGCCGAGGAAGCTCCAAATCTAATATTCGGATACCTTGTTTTTTGAGCCCAACTCTGAATCACTCCTACACTTTGCCAACACCATCAGACTTCCCCAAAACAGAACTATGCAAAGCGTAGTGGGGCAATGGGGACGTGTGGCTGAGGGTAAGGTCCCATCATCATCTGTAGTCTCCATACATCTCCACATCCTGATTGCTTAGCTCAAGGCGGCTAAACACCTCCTGAACTTGGCTCAGTGACATGGGAACCCTAAACCCTAAACCCTAGACCCTAAGTCACTGGCATCGCTCCAATGGCTTAAGAGGCCGTTAGGGGACGGCTGGAAAATCAAGATTGGCGGTCGTGTGGTGTTCTGAATATTTCGTTGTTTTGGCGCTGGCTGCTTATGTACGGGTTGACGGCATGGCCAAAAACACGGTAGAAATGGTAGTTTCCATATAGACCCCAAGATAACAAATCCTTACTATAGGGACCCCCAAAATGTGCCCCTAATTTTGGGAAGCCCCATATGTCTTCTGATTATAGTCCCCCTCAAGTAGATAGAATATGGCTTTGGGTATATTATAATAAGATCCCTATATACCCCATATACCCCATATTCTATCTACTTTAGGGGGACTATATGGAGATTCGATGTCCGCAGAAACCAACTTCAGTAGCATCTTCAGCAAGTCGGTTTCGCAGCTCTCCGCAACAAGTCCCTGTTACCCAGAAACCCTAAAGGATCCAAAACATGGAACCCCCAATAATCCCCCAATGCAGCAACAGGCTGTGGAGGCTCCTTTTTTTAGATCCTTTAGGGGGTCTGGATAAGAGAGTTTGGACCTCAAGCAGAACTGTAAGGGACGAGAATGTTTCTACTACTATTACTATTGGTACGTTTCCAATTTATTTTCCATTATCCCTGCAGAACCCCAACCCTACACCCTAAACCCTAAATGACATTTTTTATTTTCTTTTCCACTAGCCCTCTATATGCATATATATAAATATGTATATATATATGTATATACATATGTATATATATATAACTTTTTTGAAATTCACAGAATCTGAAACCTTCCGGCGGCATCCCCAGCTCAAGGAATATCTTGTGGGCTATGGCTCAAAATCCTGGAGCTGAAGCCATGGACTCTGGAGCCCCAAATACAACCAACTTACTGGGGTTATATAGGGATAATATTGGGGTTATGTAGGGGTTATATTGGGATAATATTGGGGTTATATAGGGTTATATTGGGGTTATGTAGGGGTAATATTGGGGTTATATAGGGGTTTAATAGGGATAATGGAAAATAACTTGGAAACTACTATCTAAACTTGACAAAACAGAAAGCCCTCTAAAGGACGCTAAGCCTGAGAGATATTGGTTTAGGGTTTAGGGTTTAGGGTTTAGGGTTTATGCCACCCTGTGAGGCCCAATTCCCAAGCAGCGAGCCCTAACTAAGAGCCCGTTCTGCGATTTGCCCCTTCACTCCTCACCCTGTGAGCCCCAACCCTACCTTTCCGAAATCTGCTGGGAAGCGCAGATTACTTGAAACTTCCTGTCATTATAAGCCAATTATAGGCCTTCTACCTGAAGTAGCCATGGCTATAAGTAGGATATAAATATAGTTACTACTTAGCCCACCCCTCCAAGTACGGAACTCCTAAACCCTGCTACTCCAAGACCCCGAACACTCCAGGGGCTTTCACACCCCCCGTGGGGAGCCCTGTAGGTTATGGGTGGACTACCCGGTATTTAGCGGTATGTACATAAGAGTTACATACGAGTTATTTACTGTACTGGGATTAGCAATGCCTTCTAGCAGTCCCTCCTAACAAGTCTTGAAACACGGACCTCGCCTCCAGAAGGTCCGGCGGTTTGCCGGTGGGTACCGGCATGATTCCCAACGCCGACCCGGGGTGTGGCGAAGGAGTTTGAGCCACTTAGGTCATGCAGGGGCCTCAATTTGGTGAAGGGTTTTGCTGTAGTTGGTGTAATGCGTATGTAGTCGGCATAAACAGACACACAAATAATGCCAATGAGTCTGCAAGGTTCCTAGTGAGTGACATTTTGGAGCATGTTAAGCGGATACGGCTCTTCCTTATGGAGTTAGGTATTCATAAGGATTTGAATCGTACCTCAGCTGCGATGGAGACGTTTATCAGCAAGGAAGGGTTACCTAAGAGACTCCGTTCTGAAAACATAGACAGGTGGTTTTGTGGTCGATGCTCCCTGATTTTGCAGGACAGTCGGGATTTCAGGGGTGCTCCCCTACCAAAGGCCACTGTGACCCGCAAAAAAATTGACCCTGGACCCTTGGGTCATGGGGCCAACGTAAAACTAGTTGGCTGGACTGTCGAGATCCTACAGACCCTAAACAGGGTTATATTGGGGTTACATTGGGCTTATATTAGGGTAATACTGGGGTTATATTGGGGTTATATTGGGATAATGGAAAAGAAAATGGAAACTATTACTTCACCTTAAACCTTAAGACCCAGACTTCCAGATCATGGTTAAGGATGAGGGTTAGAGGCTGGTTGATTGCAAAACCGCCGATTCGAGCGTAAAAGATTGCATGATTACCAACCCTTCTCCCACCCTTAGATGGGGGTTCGCAAAATTAGGAGTACTTTTGAGGGGTCTCCAGAATAAGGAGCATAGTATCTGGTAATATACCTCAGAAACCCCAATACAACTAGATAGGCCCCTAGATTCGGAGGATTCAAGGAAACCTGCACCTACTAAGTTTGGGTTCGAAGCGAGACTGGACCCACCTATTTCAGTGCCCCCCCCCCCTTCCAGCTTCCCGGAAGTCAAGAAAACAGGTCCCCCTGGTATACTCGCAATGTTCTATGGCACGTGTCATACGAAGCCCTGACAAGGGATGCCTTACACATAAGACCAAAACTATGAGTCAAACCCAACACAGGACAATGATACGCGGGGACCGTCTGAACCCTTCAATCCTAAACCGAACGCCAGAAACCGGCGCAGCCCTGATTTCATTGAACCAAAAAATCGTCCTGAGTAGTTGTTGCTAAACGGTCAAAGTGAAAACACACATATGCACACATGGTCTGATGCTGACAAATCCTCCATCGTCGTAACCTCTGACACTGCGCGATAACAAAAACATAGACACATGACAACGACAGCCGCAATGATAATGAGGATTTCACTAACCGTGACGGTGGCCAGGCAACAGTAACACCGCAACTGCTGAGTTTCTCCTCCTCCTCTTCCTACAATCAAAGCCCAAGCCTGAACTATTCTGTTCTCCTTTTGCTCTTCACGCGACTTTGCGCAAGTCTGCTATCACCGGAGAGGAACCTTGGCAGTAGGAAAGCTTCCAAGGTTGTACTGACACAGGAATGACTTCAACAGTGCCCAGACCCCCAAAAGGGATCTGAAAACTACTGGGTTGCAGTTAAGGAACTTAATTGAAGTTACTAGATTAGAGAAACCATACTAATTACTATGTATTCTCACTATGGTAACTTAATTTCAGCTCCTTAGCGGCAACCCAGACTGGATTCCCTGCAACCATATGGGAAATTACATTGGGGGTATATTGAGGTCAGTATGGGTCTATGTAGGGGATCTGGCTTTGAGATCCTGCCAGGGGCCTTGCGATCAGATAACCAGGAATAGACATGAGAGCCGACACGTACCAAGCCTTTAAGGTTGAGGGTGTAGGGTTTACGGTTTCATAGTGCCGCCGGAACTTCGTGCCCTCCATCCAAATGCAGCCACGAAATCGTCTCCAGCCAGTGCAAAACTTCACTGGCCCTAAACCCCAAACCCTAAACCCTTATACCGCAACCCTTTCCGAGAGGTGCTTTTTTGCTTGTCTACCTGCTGCTTTCAGGGAGAATCTTTAGCATCAGGTGCAGCAAATATTTTTGACACAGAGAGGAGATGCAGCAAGAAGGCCAAGGAGCAGGGTAGGAACGGCAAAAGGTACAGGAAGTTGGACGTTTCATAAGGTTTGCAGAAAAAGGCCGGGGGATTAGGTTCAGGGCTCCCGGTCCAAGATCACAAGAAGCTCTTTGCTCAAGGACGAGGATTTGAAACATTGGGTTTAGGGTTTAGGCTTTAGGGTTTAGGGCTTAGAAAGACGCTCCAGGAAGTATTGATGGCGTGCTTCCTTGCCACGACTCCTCACAAATTCTACATGGCTCTTCGTAGCGTTAAGTCCTTAGCCAAACGTGTTCACGCCAGAGGTTCTACCTTGCAACTTAGCGATTGTTGTATAGCTTACCTTTTAAATTCCATGACAGAGCACGAGCGTGCAGTTTTATTGGATTCGCTTCCAAGATGCGACGCAGCTCTGACAGAACTGTAGAGAAGCTACGCAACAAGAGTTTGAGGGCCTTTTAGCCCAAACAATGGTCCTTGTGTCTCCGGAGCACAACCATCGAGCTTGTGGAAAGCAAGCATTGCTGCGCTACTGCAACCACCGCTGTTCTACAACTGTCTCTGTTGCTGCTGTGTGCGGCGTCCCGTCACCTCCTAGAGTTTATTCCACCCTTGCGATTATTCCCAGTATGACTTGTTCAGAGATAAACCTCAACTGAAATGCTGACATTCTGCACGACCCGACATGAGTGATCAATCAAATCCCCAACATGTTCTTACAGAAGCCCGGGCGGACAAGAGCCGCCAGTGCCTGAACCGATGCAATGATGCGATGAAGCTTTGCTCTTCCATGGGCTAGAGAGTCTTGTCTGGCGTAGAGCAGCTAGAGTGGCAAAAGTCTCTCACTTTGGCAAACACCGACTTTGATGACAACATCGTAGGCCCGGGAAAGTTTCGCCATAGCCATATTCAGCTCAACGCACACAGTTCGAAAAGCGCTTGGTTAGGACTGCTTCTGGTGACCCTACTTAGTGCCCAGCATGACTCCAGCCAACCAATCCAACATGCTCGCCGCCTCTGTAGATTCTGAGCTTTGGTCAGAAATGCTATTGGAAGCCCTTCAGAAAATAACAGTTGCAGCCGGAATCCTGCAAGGACCCACATTCTTGGAGACATCCCCGTTCTTGTCCCCGTTGACCAGTTCCCCCCAGGGTGCCCCACTTGTCAAACGGCAGCTGCATAACACCTGAGACAAAACTAGGAAATAGTGTATAACCCATTATACTATAGTAGTTTCCATTTTCTTTTCCACTATCCCGAAACAGCCCCAGTACACTATAGTAGCTTCCATCTTCTTCGTCATTATCCCTATAAACCCTAAACCCTAAACCCATGATAGTAGTTTCCNNTTTCTTCTCCATTATCCCTATATGGGGGGCACCTGGCCAAGAAGCCAAGAACTTCTCGTATTTTGTCGAGCGCACTCTGTGCAGCTCGCACACTTTGTGAACCACTGTCTAAACTTGTAGCATCCTCCTGAAAAATCCTTATAACAGTCTCCTATATAATCCCCTATATAACCCCCTTAAGGAGTTTGGACTATAGCTCTTGTGGCAGCTGCGAAATTTAATAATTGGTGCACACCGGTTGCAAGAAATGTGGAGCTTCAGGAGTGAAGTAGCCACATGCGGGGTTTGCAAACATTAGGAGTCCCTTCTTGGATACGGAGTATAACAGGCTGGGGTCTATTATACTGGGAGCCCTCTGTTGAGCTCACCAGCCCTAACCCTAAACCACCCAAGACCCTAGACCCTAGATCCTAATCCCTAAAGCCTCTACATCCCAAAAGATGGTTGCATGCAGTCTCAGAGACGCAAATGCGAGTCTCAATGCGGGTTGATACTTAACATCCTGCATGGCCTAAGTATGCCATATTAGGATTTAGGGTTCAGGGTTTAGGGTTTGGGGTTTCCACGGTTGGGGCCATGCAGGATCTTTAATCTCCACAGTACCTTGCTCTTCTAGGGGTCAGTTCAGGTAAGGTTTAGGATAAAATTTAAGGTGGTGAGTTTAAGGTTTAGGGCTTCAGGCGGAGGTCATGACGATTGGCTGCCACGTGCACAGGTTTCGGGTGGAATCCTCTGCCCCCAGTACTAAAGCCCCACCCCATCACAAACGTGCCCAATGAACATTTGCAACTTATTTTAAAGAACGGGTGCAAGTTCAGCAGTAGGTGGAGTGGATTAGTGGCTTGGCTTCACGGTTGGGGTTGGGGATGCACGGATTCTTCGTACCACGGGTTCAGAAGTCTCTTCCTTTCGTCATTATATGCAGATTGTGTTCAGAGACACTCATGTTGGTGTTGCGGCGTCCACATTGTGTGGCCGCCTCCACAGTGTAAATTATTTCTTGCAACCATTTTCATAAAGACCCCTGGGGGTGCAAAGGTGGAGGGCTGTCTTTCAAACCAGCCCAGGTACCGTGACCACCTCTTCCCGCAGGTGGGAAGCTGCGGGCTCAGGGGTTCGCGTCGGGGGTCTAAGGTTTCGGGTGTCTACCCTAGCAACTGAATAGCATTCTGTCTTCAAAATCTCATGAGGCCCCTTTGGCGCCCCCTTCACCGCAAAGGAACGGAGTTGCTTGCGAGACTAGCAACTGGTGCACCAGTCAATTGCTGAAAACGAATTGGGTTTGGACTTCGGAAACCCCTTTGCCAAGGCATAGCAGGCCAAAACTTAGCATTGGATGCAGCCCCACGCTCATGTTGATCGGCTGTAAGACCAAGCCCAGCACCCTTTTTATTAAGGACGCTTGCCTCAAAATTCAGCACCCTCTTTGGGCTCTGGGATAATCTGAGCGGGCTTGTCTCACATCGTCGAGCAGGACTCGCAGGAGGCTCCTGCGTGCATGCCGGCTTCGCGAAAGCTGCTGTTTACATGCCAGGAAACCTGGGGCAAGGCACAACATGCGGAAGGCGCTAATTGGCGAAAATTGGGCCGATGTCAAATCTAAGCCTTTGGGGGGAGAGCATATCAGATCCACCAGATCGAAGTGCCTGCATAATTTTTTGGGATGCATCCTGGACCCAAAATCCCTGTGACTTCATCTCAAAGCCCAAACCACCTGAACCTGAAAACACCGAACTCTGAATCCCACGGAAGACCTTCTTCAGGCAGTAAGAACTCCCCCAAGACCGAACCAGGAAGATGCTAAGAAGAGAGTAGATGTTGAACTAAACCCACACCAGCTTCCTGAGTGAATAGTACCTGTGAGCGCTCGATACGGAAGTGTCCCAAGAAAGATGCTTGCTCCCTACCCCTTTGTTGTTCTTGGGCTTGAGTCTCGGGGGATGATAACCGAGTCGCGGCGCAAAGAACTGTAAGAGGAGTTATGCAAGGAAGTATGGGGAATTTCTAAGCAAGTACAAAAGGGAATGTAAGGAAGAAATGACAACAGGAATCGCATAGAAGGAGTAAACGAAATATACAAGGAACAAGAGAGAACCAAGCCCACAAACGCCCACATGGTATGGTGAAGGTTGGGGCTGGGGGGGATTCCATGGGGGAAGAGGTGATGCGACAGGGGGGTGTCCTACTAAGCGCTCACTACAGGTTAGTCTGAGAGACTCCCATGTCCCCAGAATTTTACCTAGCACGAAAAACCAAAAAATGTACTTAAAAAGCTGGGAACCTTTCGGAGCGTGGACTTCCGCCAGCATGTGTGTCACCTCCTCGGCAGAAGGTCCTCGGACACTATCAGGCGCTGAGCATGTGAAATATTTTTAAGGTACGGCACACTACGACAAGGAAGGTTGCGACCAACTATCCTGAAATAGTATCGATACGTACTGGTTACTCAGGATTCCATGTTGCGGATTGCGAGCACCCGCCATACCTATAGCTTCCATTGGATACTTGTATCCAAGGCAAAAACCCTTTAAGGAGGCCCACATTTTCTTATTGAGAAACCACACACACCCAGCCCCTTACGCAAAAAACGTACGGCTGGAGTTTGCGACTCGGGAATGCTTAGCGTTTAGAGTTTAGGGCTTAGAATTTGGGGACTAGGCTGTAAAGTTTAGGGTTGGAGCTTATGGGGATTATCTAAGGGTTATATGGGGATAATGGAAAAGAAAATGGAGACTACAATTTAGGGTTTAGGGTTTAGGGATGAGGGCTTGGCCTACGAGTGCCGTGGTCCAGTGGGCACCGCAAGGCGTTTTCTGCCTTAGGCACAAGAATTTGGCAGGGGACATGGGGGGACCGTAGGGGAGTTGGAATTCGAAGTGCAAAGGCCCTGAAACTACAGGTTTAGGGTTTAGGGTTTAGGGTTTAGGGTTTAGGGTTTAGGGTTTAGGGTTTAGGGCCCTGAAACTACAAACCGCAAACTGGCTTGCTGCCCAGGGGCGGTTATCCTTGTTCACATGCCAGCATGGCTCGATGATGCCTGTGCACAGAAGTCTTCTGGCACACTACCAGTGTGAAAGATGACTTCAATCAAGCTGTCGGGCAGCCCTGTAAACCAAATGGGGTCTCCCTATGGAAAGTCATTGAACAGGACAACGATAAATTGAAATTCTAGAGGTGCCGTTTCCTCAGCCAGAGTATCTTTAAGCCTAAACACTTCATATTCGTACATCTATGTGTATTAATATGCATCTCCCCGCCGCCTTTTAACCTATGTGTCCGCCCCCTTCCCCACTGGTCAAGGCTTCTCCGAAAACAAGCTTCTCCAAAAACAGACACGACGCAGATTGTGCTCAAAACTCCCCCAACCCCAACTTAACCAATTGCTGTAACACCTATAAGCCGAGCACACCCCCGAACTACCTATGGCCCCCCTGCTGGCCCACCTCGCATGACCTTGACGCAGTCGGAAATCAGAGGCCGGGGCTCCTTCTCATGAGGCAAGTTCCTAAGCAGTTGATGCAAAGGGAAATCATGGCTTCGGGCATAGTCATTCGGACTTCTGTAGTGGATATGACGGGCACGTGCGTAACGGACTCTTAAATTCTTAAATACATGCGCGGTCTTGGGCAGGTCTGCGGGGATGACAGACTCATATGAGTCATATGAGGGTTTATGTATGGCTGACGAAAACCGACTCCTTCTTCTGTACGTACTGCTGCAGGATCACCTGGCGAGCTTAGGGGTTGAAATCTGAAGTTAGAGGTCTGCAGGCTTTAGGGCTCGCGGGAGACTCAAAGGTTCACTGTCTGAGGCTTGTTCAGGGGTCATCAGAACATTTCTTTAGCACATGGCCTTAGCATCCGCTGAACCAGTGGATCCCTGATCAAGCTTGGAGTATTTAGCTAAGCAATTTCTGTGTGGCATCGCAAGTCCTATTCAGCCCACGACATGTTCAGCTGGCAGCTCACGAAAGGACGCCGAATCCCAAAGCTGCATCGAGAGCCCCCCGACACACAACGTGTTTAAGCCTTGCTTGGCGCCTCTGGGTCCAGCGTGATGTGGTGGAACGGGCGTTTCCCAGAGCTAAGGTAGTACCTTTGCTGTGGCCACACGTCCTTCCCCCGATTCAGGAGAACACTCAGGCACATCCTAATTCAATGTATGGCGAGTACCACGACTCCGTACTGGGCGCGCTGCAGCTCGCAATAGTTGCAACTTCCATGACTCAGGGAAACACCAGATATTGTCATCCCTTGTACGACATTCCTCCTCAAATATCATTCCGACTTAGAAGACTGAAGTGGTGCATAGGGACAGGATCGGAAAGGGGTCGACACGGGGGGGCCGGTGACGAATGACGAGCATGCACAGCCGGCACCATACAACCGAGGCGCATGATCAGGCCATAGGAGTAGAGGTCCACCTGCAGCATGGTTTTTGGTCTGCCAGCTAGCTGGTCCCTATACACCCGGTGCGCCGTGCGCGCAGGAGCCTCTCATATCACGAACTCCAAGCTTTGAAAACTCCTGCGTAACTGTATGTTCTGCGCAGTTCATAATCTGGACCGAAAAAAGTCGGAAAATGGCTTGCGACCTTACAGGAAGTTGCGCGACTCTACGAGATTTAGTCAGGAGTACCCGCATCCTTAAAACTACGCAAATCGAGCACATAAGCTCGGTCTCACCGATCCTTGGTCCAAAAATGAATTCTTCTGAAAGTTGCAGGCTACATCCTAGACCTCGACGCACTGGAATCCATAAGCTTCTGATCCACATCAGACATGCCATGCTCCTGAGACAACCTCAAGAACGAACGGGCGGCAAAACTGGAGAGGGGTTCCTGCCTTCTCATTGTACTCCTCGTAGCGAACCACTTCAGGTGCCATGTAGAGGTAGCTTCCCACGCCACCAGTCATGGTGTGATGCTCGTCATCCACGGTGGAAATCATCTTGCCTTAGATTCTCCCTGAAACTTGATGCATAGGCACTCCGATTCCTAAAGCCTGAATCCATAAACTCCAACGTCTGAAGACGAAGTACACAACACAGAGCTTTGAAGCCCAAACACCGCCAACTCAAATGAGACTGCCTAGAGTGGGAGGAGTTATTTATGGAACTAGCAACTGCTGAAGTCGCGTAGCCTGGAAGCGTAGAGTTTCTTTACATGTTCTTCCATGGTTCTGCAGGCAACTGATGCCTCCTCTCACAAGCCCGCCCATGCTGTGCTGTACGGTCTTGAGCTCCTTCTGTAAGGTCTTTTGGAGGTCGGGCAGGTCCACTACTAAGTCCCCCCTGACGACCCCAAGCAGGACCTAGATTAAAGAATGAGGTGCTGATGCCGAAGTCCGTCATCCTCACCTCCAAATTCTTTGTGAGAAGGAGGTTCAGAGGCTTCAGGTCGCGGTGCACAATGGGAACCTTCAAAACAAGAAGAGTCTTGGGAACTCAAGGGACATGTAGGGATTCTATGTCGGGATGATATGAAGAAATTTTCGTTTCAATAGATGCGGGAAGCTTCCACTTCTGATAATGAGCAGTCCGTTCGTTCTGCAAAACGAACGTTTTGGGTATACCGGAAGACCGCAATATGTTTCAGATAGTAATCCCTAAACCCTAAACTCTAAAACCCTGAACCCCTGAACCCTAAACCCTAAACCCTAAGCAGTGAGCCCCAAAGAGTTCATCCCTGGGTGCAACGGGGTGTTCCCATTGAGAGCGGGCTGCTCTAGCCCATGGAGGGAACCTGATGTTGACTTGACCACAACCTGACAACATTCAGAGCAATGACATATGGCTGTAATCCCTCTTAGGTAGATAGGATATGGGGTTCATGGAGATCTGATTATAATATACCCAAAGCCATATTCTATTTACTCACGGGGGACTATAAACCCCGGAGCAGACATGCTCCTCCACAGAGTCTCTAAGAAATCAAAAACAACTTAGCGTCAGTTCCCAAAAAGAATGCACCAAATAGCGAGATGGACACCCCTTAAGGGGACCCGTAGTTTTCGAAAGCTCGTACATCCAAAACCATACACCCCTGTGCTCTCAATCCTAACCCCTGAACCGTGAGACTCTGCCTCAGACATGTATGTTCCATGTTTCCTTTCGAAAATGGGAGCTGCGCCGGGTAGCTGTAAAGCCGTGGAGGAAAGCCAAGGCTCGGCCAATGGCGCTTGACCACTCGACCTCGGATGTAGGGAGTTTCAGGGGACTTCAGAGTTTTGGGTTTGGGATGTTCTCGGGGATCCTGGGGATTCATGCTGACTAGGTCAGGATTGTCGAGGTCCCTCTGAAGGATTGTATGCGGACTTTCTTGGCTTCTCGAGAAGCTCTCATATGGAATTAGAATGCAGAAGCCTGCTGCATGTGGGCACGGTCTCCAGATAGCACCTGCCTTAGCGCTTGAGCCTGATGCGGCTCGGGATCAATGGGTGGGAGTTCATCGTCTTTGGGTTGGGGTTGGTTGGCTTAGTAGGGTTAAGGGTTTAGGGTTTAGGGTGAAGGCTTGAAACGAAACTACGCATGTTCTGCTCCTGTAAGAAGGTCTGTGCGTTTGCTGAAATGGTCTTGGGTAGGGTAAAGACTGACAGCTGATGATAGGGAATACTCTAACAATCCATTCCCTCCTTCCTTACTAGACCCCAAACCCTACACCAGGTATGGCTGTAAATCAGGAAAATTGGCCTCCAGTCCTCGTGGCTTGACCTGGTTGAACTCTTTGAAATCGACCCTCAAGCCTTAGGCCGTCCAAACCTCAAAGCTGAGGGGACGTCCATCCCAAGCCCTAAGACCCCAAGAGGGTTTAGGAGGTTTTGGGTTTAGGGTTTAGGGTTTAGGTCCAATCCAACCTTGGCACAAAGACACAGGATCCCAGACTAAGGCGGGTCATGTTTGCTATTGGAGGTTGATCCCAACAAGTGATCCGTGTAGCGACTTTCTCTCTGCAGGATGAAGCTTTCTTGTTCGGCTCCTTGCCCGCGATTATATTGAATCCTGGCAGCCTTATGCCTGCTAAGTTGCAATTCGCCACAAGGGGGGGCGCCAGTGTGCGACCTGTCGTAGCAGGCCCTACAGGCTTTTGAGTTCAGGGCCGTGGCCAGAAATAAAGCTCAGGGTTCTACCAGAATACAAACTTTAGAAAAAGGACTTCAGGCAAAGCTTGCCTGCAGAGCGTGAATACTGCAGCTACACATCCAGACCCAGGCATCAGGCTGCTGCAAGTACAGCAAGGGGAATGTAGCTGTATTTTTTCGGGATACTGTGCTTCGTCTGCAACACCCGCTACTCCAAACCAGTCACCCCAACAAGGAGCCAAGTTGAGCCAAGAGATTTCAGAAACTCCGTTTACATGGTGCCGAGCCTGGTGCTTCTCACGCATGTTGAGCATGAAGTGCTCCAGGTCACCTAGCTGTTGACACTTCAGAGGGGCAGGGGTTGGGTCTGGCAGGAACTGTGTTTCTAAGGAAAAGTAAGTCTCAAAATCATCGATCTATATATATATATATGTATATTATAAGCAGAACCGTAAGGCCGTAAGGGAAGCCATTTTTTCAGCAAGACATTATGAAGACAACTTGAGGGAAATTTGTGGCTGGCTGCTTAGAGTCCCTTCAAGACTCGTGCTAGGCAAGTCCAAACAGCATTGTGTGACTTAAAGAGAGTTTCTCGCTTGTGACGAAAAAACGGTCAATCTCTGGACCTAGACGCCGTCATGAGCTGGAGCCTGTTTGCTATTCAAGGGGGTGTTCTCAAAAGGATTGGTCCATTTGGGTCTCCTGAATGAGGACGTTCCAACTTGGAGATACTGAACCACGCTCATCCCTGCATTATCTACACGTAGGCCTGCAGACAACAGCTCACTTCTGAAGATGCACTCGGGGTTTGCTAATAAGGCGACTTTGGTCACCGCAAGCACCAAAACAAGGACCCTGTGACTACTGACTCGTGTTGTACTCTTACAGTTGGGCTTGGGGGTTTAGGATTTGTTTTACCAATCCTTTTTCCGTCTGCCTAAGTAGGTTTAGGGTTAAGGCTTTAGTGTTTAGGGTTTAGGGCTTACCAAAATCCTCAATTTGGTGCAAGGGCTGAGGCCCGAGTACAGCTGCTGCGCAGGTCTGGATTCAAAGGGGGAATTGTGAATTTGAGCACCCTAAAATTCAGACCCTAATGGGAAGCCAAAAATACAAATGTTGACAACTTTATATTGTAGTCTAGGTAATAACTGAGAATGGAATGGGAAAAAGGCAAATCAAAAATGACATGGAAAGTTGTATAAAATTGTAGGTTCATGATTCTGGTTGATAATCACAAGCTACCTTGGGAAGTATGGTATTAAAAGGTTACTCGGGATCTGCAAAATCAACTGTACTGCCAAAACTCCCAACCCCAAACGCTCAACCCTGAACAACATACAACTGGCTCAAATGGGATACCCCACATCCATCAACGACACATGATGCCACAAGAGGGAATTGAGAATTTCGTGAAATCCGCGTACACTCCTAATTCCTAAACCTCTTTGCCCTAGACCAGTGACCAGAAAGCAATAAAGCACTGCTGCTGGCAAGGTTCCTCCACCCATGAACTCTGAAACGAACCTCCGCCACAGCTCGGGCACCCGCCACCAAAATAACATGGGACCCCGTATGAGGGTTTCCCACAATGAGAGGTACCTTTTTGGGGTCCCTGTAATAAGGATTACAAGATTTGAGGGTCTATGTTGGCGCTCTTTTGTATGGAAGGTGGGTGGTCTTTGACGGGCCCTGCTGGGGTTCTGCTACAAGGATTATTGTTAGGATTGGCCCCAGGTACTGAAAGTCCCCTAAACAAGTGATGGTGGGTACATCTACGTTTAAGCTTTAGGGTTCAGGGGTCTCGCACTCATCCACCGGACAAACCTCCAAAGGGGGCGAATAACTTTGAGAAATGCCCATTTGCTTCTTTGTGCCCCTGGCAGCAAAGCGTTGGTTGTTACCTTTCTGACTATGACAAATACCATCACGAATCATTTTCGAAACTATCACCATGATAAGTCTTCTTGAGCCCTGACCCTAAACCCTAAACCCGAAACCCTAAACCTTAAACCTTAAACCGATGGTAGGTTGCGAGGTGAAGGTTCCAGTCTCAAGGGGCACAAACCTTGTCCCACAAAGCCTCATGCATGTGGTGATAGCTTCTCCTTGAGGAAGAACCAAGAAGGATTTACATGGACAGGGTCTGTACCACACTATTCCGCCTATCCAAAAGTCTTCTATAAGTAGACATTAGACATAGAACTCTTTGGCACTAAATGAAAGCCGGGAAGTTAGAAAACGTTGCCCCATGTCACCAGCCAGGCTCACCTACAACGAGCTGGCCTCTGCCATACTTGCGCAAAGCCCATATACTCCCCCTTAAGTAGATAGAATATAGCTTTGGGTATATTGTAATAAGATCCCCATATACGCCATATTCTGTCTACTTAAAGGGTACTATAAGTCATAAGTCCTAGCTTTGTCGCGGCCCTGGTTCAGGTCTCCAGAAGCAGGAACCTCTCAAACCTTGTCAAGCTCCGCCCCAAAAGCGACAGTGATTCTTTGCCCCTTCAGGCCCCAAAAAAATCCCATCCTCAATCCACGTAATGAAACGTAAGGGCGTATAGGGGTGTTGAGATAGTGGAAAGAGATGCTACACCGCACCCACACCAGTACGCTTCAACCACGAAGCCTGAATCAGCCACCCCAGACCTCCCAAATCCCTGCCCTACCCCCTAGATCTTGGGAAATATGGTACCACGGTATACTGAGGTCATGCAGGAGTTTTTGTATCAACAATACCTTCCCCGAATTAACATAGAACCCCATCATATCTAATGCTGTTTGGAGGCCAGCAGGGCCCAGTACCAGGTTCCATTTGAGTTTGGGGGAGGGTACTGCTACAGTCATTACAAGCCAAGAGATCCTGTAAATCAAAACACAAGATAGCCCATTTAGGGTGTAGAGCCATAAACCTTAACATACTCCCGACATCATCCCACGTTCTTATAAACCCTGAATCCTAAATCCGGAAGAATCCCATCCCCCACAGTGTCCCATATGACCTATGGGATCTATCCTAAACCCTAAACCCTAAACCCTAAACCCTAAACCGACCCTTTTTGGAGTCTAGGTCTAGAAAGTTGCTTGCTGACTGGATGCATGATGGGATACTTTGGGTCAAGGCAGGCCCCCAAGAAGAGCACCAGATCCTGGGTTTAAGATTCCAGGTTTGTGGTTTAGAAACAATTGGGGGCATTTCGGTTCATTTCCTCTGCTTTTGAGGGGTTCAGGATTCAGGGTTTAGTGTTTCAGGTTTCAGGATAAGGTGTACGACAGAGGGAGGCTCTGGGAGTTGGACTTCACAGGTCTCGGGAGGATGAAGACCTCGTAGATACGTATGTGCATATGTATATATAACCTAATATGTATATGTATATATATATGTGTGTAAAACATGTTTCAGATGATTAAGACCTAGGGCACTCCAACCAAAATCCCCCAAAATCCACGAACCAATCCAGAAGAAACGCACACCATTTAACAACGAGCAAGCCAGGTACCGGATGACGTAGGGATGCCAGGAGCTCGATTTCATGCAGCAGCTCCTTCGGATGGTTGTTAGGGTTTGGGGCTCTACGGTTAAGGGTTTAGGGTTACGGTTAAAGGTTTAGGGTTTGGGGTTTTAGGTTTTAGGGTTACAGTTTCAAAGTACAGGAACTGGACTTATGGTTGAAAACTGAACTTAAGGGGTGTAACTAGGGCGAAGCTGGCCGTAGCAAAGGAAGTGCGAAGTCGCAGTTGTGGAGATGCTCCGCAAAACATCTCATAGCAATACTGAAATAAAACATGAAGAAATCGTATACTGGATACAAGTCATAGCCAGTATCATCACTGTCATCAGGTTCGTAATAACGATTATTTAACATCTGCTGGAGCAAGGTAGGGCTGGGGATGAGAAGGTTTCAGGGCTTCGGATGTGACAAAGATGTAAAGGTACAAGATTGAGGAGCTTAGGACCAATCGTGGTGCTGCAGTCACAGACAAACAGTGAACAGTGGTGGCTGAAGCTTACGATGTGGAAAGAGATTTCCAGGCATCAAGGGAGTTCAGATTCTTGTCTTTAAGTTAGGCTTCGGCCTTGTGTACATGGCTGCAGGGCCTGTCGAAACTCGAGGCCTCAAGCGTCCAAGCCTTCGAACTCCGATTTACATCCTTGATTCGTTACCGGGGACTTTGTCATGCGAGAGCGAAGCCCGACCCATCTTTTTGCACAGGCAATATTCAGGGAACCCCTCCAAAGAATTGGACACCCTGAAATCAACACCTCACAAGCGCTTGGGTGTGTGTCAAGACAGCGGGCCCCACTTAAGGAGCATGTAAGGCAAACCAGGGACCTTTCAAAAAGGATCCTCTTGATCAGGAAAATACGGTCTTGGTCATAAACACTGGGTCCACACAGCTTGGGGTTTCAGGGATTAGGGCTTAGGACTGAGGGCTCAGGTTATAGTCAGAATCAAGAGCAGACCTGCCCAAGTACAATTCTCAATTGTACTGGCCCAAATACGGGCATGCCACGTACCAAGATCAAATTTCTTCTGTATGCCGTGAAAACGCCGAATGCAAGAGCGACTCAGGGTTTGCAGAAGCCGTAAACCCTAAACCTTAAACCCTAAACCTTAAACCCTAAACCCTAAACCCTAAACGCCCTAAACCCTAAACCAATTTTCAGACAACTCCACACAACGGCTCCTCATTAATTTCCTGCTCCATTTCCTCAGCTTTGGTCTCACTGCTCATCTGCTCAGATCCCAAACACTTCATCAGGACATAGAAAAGAATGCCCAGACCCGCAAAGGGATCTAAAAATTAAATCCCCTAGAACCATATGGGAAATTAAAGAAGGATTATATAGGGGTTATAATGAGTCTATATAGGGGATCTAATTTGTAGATCCTCCCAGGGGTCTGGGTGGGGAATGTGCGGGATGGTCTTGGGCGTCTGTAGGACAGTTCAAGACGCGACGGCATTATGTCTAAAAACCATTAGAAACCCCTGGAGATATTCGGAGCTTAAAGTGGGATTATGAGGGCTTCTAGAAATATTCTGTTGACAACGACCAGGTAAAACTTGAAACCTTCACTAGCCGGAAGAAATCAACCCTGAAACCTAGCCTTGCTGCCTCTACATCTTGCACACCAAATCAACGAAAACCCGAGTCTGGTAACTATCCAACGGTTCCCGGAACCCAATACGCTCCAGGCTCCCAAGCTAGCATCCTAAAACACTGAGCCCGGAGGCCTAACTTCCACACCCTTAGTTCCGAACCTCTGCAATTTGATTTCTCAAAAAAAACGCCCTGCTTCCAAATCCCAGGCACCTCGTCACCGGCTCTTTTGGGAGAAGCGGCCTGCACACCGCCACCCAGCCTCGATGGGTACACGACCACAGGACTACCAGTGCATTGTGGGGGCTTAAGTGCCAGAGTTTAAATCATGATCCCTGAAGCCCCTGATTCAGCGTGCAGGCCTTGAGGTGTAAGTTCGGGGCTGGGCCTGCAAGCCTCTACCTAAGCACTAAACGTAGACCCCAAATTGTCATACGTGTCTCATACTCCTTCTGCGGAACCCATCACTTTCGAACAAGAAGCTTTCTGTGGATCCTGCACCTGTAGAACAGGCAGCCCCTACTGAACGTAGCAAACAGGCATATGACACAATTGAAGTTGAAAAGCAGCTGAGATAGTAGAAGGCGGTTGTATGCGCCTCAACTAGCCTGATCCATCTTTTATGAACCCTTCACACTTGCATCCTCAATCATCCCCAATCATCCCTTCTTCTTCTTCGTGTTCTTCTTCTTCTGGCGGTGTGCTTTTTTGTTGGAAGCTGAGTTAGTTGAGTGACTGGCTCCTTCTATGGCCATCCTCCGAAGTCTTGAGCAGTGAAGATGTGGAGAAAACAACAGATGCCTTGTGGGTTCGATCCCAATCAAAATTTGGCTGGCTACATGGGGCTGTTACATGGGGCCACTTCTGCCTCAATATGCACATAGGGGCGCAGATTCTTTGCATGCCAAATCCTGATTCTCCCCAGCAACAACTATCATCGGACCTGGGCTTTGCAAATGATTGATGAAGCGTCTACAGCAGCTTATCAAACTCAGGACCTCCCCACATTCCCTCCCACAAAGCACGTCAAAGAGCAATACCTGACATATCATCAAGCCTTCCGAAATGCAGCCCAGCAACACCATGCTCTGCGACTTGCGAAGGTTCGTGACCTCAACTTGAGGGGGAAATTTACAGTGAGAGTCCCGCGTAAGTAGATAGAATATGGGGTATATGGGGATCTTACTATAATATACGCAAAGCCGTATTCTATCTACTTAAGGGGGACTATAGGGTTTTGGGCTAGGCTAATTGTTTGCAGCTTATCAGCTTCTAGCCTCAAAGTTCGGACCTTCACCCTTTACAATCCAACAGAATCTCTTTGCCGGGAACCAAATGATCCCTCATCCCAAACCCCCAGCCCCTAATAATAGATACCCCCAATTTCACGTTATCATAGCATATTCCGGCAGTGCGGAGGTTGACTCTTAGCAGAAGTAGACTAAGTCAAGTACCATACCGTTATCTGGTGGGAATGTCGCTGGCTGAGGTCTCTCCGCGCCAAGAGAGCTCTTCCATCATCAGGATTCATGGAGTCATGGATGGGGCTTCCAAATTTTCTAAGGGTTGATATAGGGATTGTAGAGGGATATGCACAAGGAGACAGAAATTGCAAATGAAACAGAAACTGGGATTACGGAGTGGTTTCTAGTGAGTAAGGATTCCCAAAATTCGGGGTCCCTCTTTGGGAGTCCCTCTATAGTTTTTAGGGTCCAAGGAGGAGGACCTGTGTTTCCGGAAACTGACGTATGGTCTCATGGCAGCTGGTTTTCATATCTACAAGTCCACACTTATTTTGGTCCCATGAACATACAACTCCTTGCCCAAAATGCTCATGACGTTCTTTCGAACTTTTCAGCCACAGGGAACCTTTTTGCAGATGTTGGTTTCGGAGCTTTGGAGTCTTGGAGTTCAAGGTTCCTGCTTCCAAGCCAGAACAACATCTGCAGATCTCGCCGTCGTAGAGTATTCAAAGGCCAAGTAGGTCAGTTGCCGGCCAAGTCTGCATAGCTACGCCTGAACCACCTTCTGAGCTGCCATCTCGACACAGCAAGATCTGCATTGCAAAAGGAGCCACTTCAGTCCATAACTAGCTCTATGGCATAGCGACCTGGGGCCTTCGAACCCTAAACGTAGCACAGCACATCCAGCTGGCAGCCACAAATAAGGGCGACATCGACAATCAAGGCACACGAATCCACGGAGTAAAAGCTTACGAATACAAATGAATCCCGAGCCAAGGACATGCCGATAATCTTCCACGGCCTGTGCTGCCGCTGATAGCCGCGGATAGAAGCGCTACATATATCACAGTAAGATGGACCTCAAGTGGGAGAGGTTTTTGCAGATCCGAGTTGCCCCGAGCAAGCTGCAAACTTAACACAGAGATCCAGCGCCGACCTAGAACCTCTTTGAGGAACTACCCACTTCGCCAAGGAAGCTTCTGACGGCCAAGCTGCCATGTTGGATTGCTGCATTTTTGCGCACTTCACCACCACAGTGGTCCCCTTCCAGTTTGCCAAGTGCACCGCACCTTGGCTAGGTGTCTAAGCCCGTGCATTCGTCTAAGGGATTGGAAACCACTCAAATCCAGCATATGCAAAGCTACAGCAGGGTTTCCTTCTGTAGGAGGTTAAAGGCGGCCCAGATTCCTAAGTTGCGGTTTCGGACTCAAGGACGCAGCCGTACACCCATGCAGAAGTGTAGGCAAGAATGCTGTTACCTAATTGCCACCTCTGCGCAAAACAATTGATCTGAATAAGTACTCTCCGGTCTACACAACAAAGAACATGCGGCCTCTATGATATCGTCACGATAACGTGATTTTCTGAAAGCAAGTGCTCCCAAAGGTACTGTGCTTGTATTTCCGTAATTTCCGGCCAAAACGTTAAGAAGCAATCATCCGTATAATCTTCGTGGTCGACCCCTTGAACCCACCAAAACTCCATCGATTCCTTGCAAAGTCTGCACACCAAGTCGAGGTGCTCTTCAGCGTCTTGCCAATCTGTTTCCTCCGCACACGAAGCAGGCATGATCTCATGAGATACAACACTTGCAGGTCAGGCGCTACGGTTGATACTATCAATCCTACATGAGGTCAGTCTACTAGGGTTCTTCCCGGGGCTCAGGGTGCAGGATTGCTTATATCAAGAATAATGCGGTGTGTTCCGGAAAGTTCTTCCAAAAGCAACCCGGGCGTCGTGAACCCCTCCCCCAGTACCCCTTCCGATGTCCAGCATTCTAGCGGCGGAACATGCAAGAGACAGTTCCTGCAGGCAGCTTTTGAGAAAACATCTTGCTCTGCATTGGGATCTGTATTGTGCTGAAGACAAATCTTTGACATTTGCCTTCGCTGCAAAACTTCCACCATGCAGCATACATGGCCTGTCAGATCCCTTGGCTAAGTGGCAAAAGTAGTTTGAAAATGATGGGTTGCAAGGAGCATGTCTGATAATGTGGGTTGCATGCTCACACCACCCACAATGCATGAGAAAACCAGCCGTACTTTACTCGAAAACCTGACAAGCTATTCAAAAGAACCTGAAGAAAATCTCTTCTGTTGACAACCCTGGAATCAAGAATCCCAATCTTCGATGGTGTGCTTCTCGCAGGGCCAGTAACCCGGATCTCTGAACGTGTGACCAAGTCTGAGACCAGCGGCTTCAACACAATCTCGTCGGGCTTCAAAAGCCAGAAGCCTCATGAAAATCATGATCGCTCTTCGCCAAGAAGGCAAACTTTTGGTGTCCAACTAGTTGAAGGGGAAATGTCTTGCAGCATTGTAAACATTCTGGTCCCTGTCATCATATAATGACACAAATATATTCTCATAAGAGCCTAAGGGGGATCTCAAAAAAAAGCTCTATTTCTGGCCAGCCCTTGGCATCATCCCTCATCCCTCCGCGACCGAAATACTTTCGCGTGCCCGCGACTCGAGCTCCTCGCGCTGGACCTTGGCCCCATGCTCCTGCGGGTGGATGTTTTTGGGGTGTGGCATTGGGAGATTGAGAGCCTTTGCAGCAGCCATGCGCTTCTCACACTGCTCTTGAAAGCGGCAAACTAAAACTGAAACAGGTGGGGCACAGGGGTGGCCACCATGGTTGAGGGTTTAGGGATGAGATGGCTTGAGCACTGTTGTTTTGAGTTGAGGGTTTGGGTTCAGGTTGTTCGGGGTTGAGGGTCTACAGTCTATTGCAGAACCAGGTAGAATTAACTCAATTGCTTGGCCCCTGGCATATCACCGCCTCTTCCTATATTACATATTGCCGTGCTGCTTTGTTTGCTGAGTAGTGGCCATGTAGCAGGAAAATTAAACGATGGGAATACTTGAGATCGAGACAGCAATTGCAGAAAGGCATGACTATTGCAATCGAGAAAAATTGGACTGCACCAAATTCATGAGAGCAATACCACTCACGAGACTAGGAATGTTATGTTTTGAGGAGTTTTTGTCGTTTCTGTACTTTTTTGTTTTTGGCTTCTTGGCCTCTTGGCTGTCTGGCTCTGGTCCCCTCGTCCTGTAGTCCTCTGGTCCCGTGGTCCTCTGGTCCCGTGGTCCTCCGGTCCCGTGGTCCTCTGGTCCCGTGGTCCTCTGGTCCCGTGGTCCTCTGGTCCCGTGGTCCTCCTGTCCCGTGGTCCAAAGGTTCCCGGTCCCTGTCAAATGCTGTTATTTTCATTGCCGGAGAATCTCCCAAGCCGGCAAATGCTGTAGCTTGCAGCAGTTGAAGCGTTCCAAGACAAGCAAACGCTATAATTTACAGAGTTTCAAGCGTTCCAAGACCAGCAAATGCTGTAATTTGCAGCATTCCCATATTCGAAAATGGAATTGTCAGCGTTTCAAGACCAGCCGATGTTGTAATTTACAGTATTGGACATGTTCCACGACCAGCAATTTGTGTAACGTGCAACATTTGAAACATTCCAACTTGGCTTCGTCCAGCCCTGGTGTGGCTCGGTCCTGGTGTGGCTCCGGGTCCTGTGGTCCTCTGGTCCTCCGGTCCCGTGGTCTGGAAGTCCCCGGTCCTTTTCCAACGCTGTCATTTGCAGCGTTTGAAACGCTCCTAAACCAGCAAATGCTGTAATTTACGGTGTTTGAAATGTTCCAAGAGTGTCATTATGGCGTTTGGCGTCCTGCGGCCCGCGGCCCGCGGATCGCGTGTTTTCTGTGTAGAAGTCTCTAGGATGAGGGCGCTTAGATTTCCAAATCTCCGCGCCGCCGTCAGAAATCCAGACTTTCCCCCTTTTCCAGGATTTGTTTGTTAACGTATGGTTTTGGGTCTTTAGCGTGCTGCCACCACTACCACCCCACCACCACCACCCCACCACCTCTACTACCAAACAAGCACCAAGCTCTCATAGCCGTCCATGTATTGCAAGAGGGGGGCCTGCGCCCTCCCTCAACCCCCCCGCTATGCTTCGCCTCCCATAGCGTGTTCAAACGGCGACAGTAACGGGGATCTCGATTCTTTCAAACTCCAATGGAGGATCCGAGGATCTAAACGCATTCACAGTTGCCGGGATCGCGACCCTAACCCCCCGATCCCTGCGACGGTTGAGACTTTTGACCCTCCCAAAGGATCCGAAGGTCCAAAAGCGACGACAGTTACGAGGATCGCGACCCCAAACCCCACGATCCCTGTGACTGTTGGAGAAACCAGAAAACAAAAAAAAACTAAAAACAAACTAAATCAATTTCGCACCCCCGAGACTAGCATGTCTAGGAGTCTAGCACTCACTGCGGTTGTTGGTGCTGCTGCTCGTGCACGAGCCGCAGCAGCAGATTCATCATCACAGAATGCCTAACAGGGCTAGACCTGCCCTTCGAACAAGGTATCCCTCCCAAGGTTGGAATGCATAGTCCGACGCATGAAGCCCTTCAGGTCATGAGATCCTCCAGCACAGCCTTCATGGTCAAGTTCCCCGCTCGCAGGCAGATATCCTGGAAGAGCAAAACAGAAGTGGAGCTTTTAGTCCAAAGGGTTCTAGAGGGGTCGGCTCCAGCACTGCTGGAATCCTTGCTGCAAGCTCGGACTTGCAGGACGTGCCTAGTAGGGTCACACCAAGCCACGGACCTCATGATTGGAGAAAAAAATGCTGACGGGAGATGCAGGAAAGGCTTTCTCAATTCCTTCGTAGACAGCCTGCTGGGAGAATGCGCTCAGAAACACCAAGACCCTCTATGCAAGGCCCGAAAACTAAACCAGCATCAGAGTGCTGCCCGAGACAACCTGTCACCCAGAACTCCACTTCGTGATTTTCGTGCTGCCGCCCACACCACGGCTGCCAAAACCACCACCGCCGACGCCGCTGCCGCCGCCACCACCGCCACCACCGCCAAC
>CAJNIZ010031169.1:62170-73335 GCA_905231905.1 Symbiodinium pilosum
ATATATATTTATTTATTTATTCATTCATTTATAATCCTTTTATAGTCCTGAGATATAACCCCGACATACCTACATACCCCCGTATGCCCCCCCCCCCACATGAGCTAGAGTCTATCTCACCTGAGCCTGTTAAGCTCCATGACATACACCCTAGACAAATCCCCGGTAACACCCTTGTAGGATTCCTTGGGGTTTAGGGTTTAGGGCTATTCTTTTAAGGGCCCCTTTGGACCCGCATGGTTTAGGGTTTAGTGGCCCTTAAACTTCGAGGAGCTAGAGACATCCAGTCCAGGGCTTGTCACTCCTGGGGGTAACGCGGCGGGGTGGGGAGATTTACAAGGGTAAATTCATATGAGCCATAATCTAAACTCCTAGTATCCCCCTTAATATCCCCTTGGGTACCCCACCCAATACTCCCAATACTATCCCCTATACAGCCCGTTTTGAAGAGTTTAGACTCTAGCTCATATAGGGGGTGTAGAGGGGTTATGATGGTATGTCAAGGTTACATCTCAGGATTAGAGAAGGATTAGTTTAGACTCTAGCTCATATAGGGGGTATAGAGGGGTTATGATGGTATGTCAAGCTTATATCTCAGGATTGGAGAAGGATTATATACCCATCCGAGCTCCCAGCCAATTCCTCATCCAAAGGCTCTTTGACAGACGCAGCCGGGACCTTTTTTGAGGCGTTGCTGTTCAGTCAGCCCTGGGGTTAGAGGACCTGGGAGTTTCCAAAAAAAAATGGGAGGGGCTGGGTGGACCTTTAAAGGGGATAAAGCGGCTTTGTAAGGATATTATGGGGATATGTAGGGCTCAGGATTTGGGGTCTAACAAAATTTTCGAGGGACCCCATAATAAGGATTATTGTATTTCAGGGGTCTATATTGGGGTCCTCCTATTTAGGGAAACTACCATCTATTGCTTCTTCAGGCATCCACTCGACGCTAAGAGGTACCCACAGGTCTTGCATACAGCTACCGTCATTTCTCGAGAATGTGTTTCTTCATGCTTCTCTGAAAATGAGGGCCCCAGCAGATACCACCGTCATGGCACAATCCCTACAATGATTGCAAAGGGACCAGCATTTATCCAGCCCTCCCCACTCCTTCGACACTCTCCGAAGTCATGCCCTCGTTCTGGATCTCAGTTAGTCTACATAGTCTACAGTGGAAGCCTAAGCAGGTTCCACGGAAGAAGCTGCCAAACCTTTCTGTACCCGACGTATATAACCCATTCTCCATTCTTGTGCACCACAGAGCTGCAATTTGTGGCTTCATAAGGTGCAGGGGCCATGCAAGGAAGCATGGCCTGACCACATTTCAAGGACACCTGGGGGAACCTATATTACTATTATTATTATTATTCCTATTATTATTGCTATTATCACTACTATTCTTATTGCTATTATTACTATTATTATTACTATTATTATTAATCGTTATCATTAGAAGACTTCTTCTTCAGGTGCAACCAGGGTTGGCGGCCTCGGCTTTCATGCTGTCCAGCGCAGCTTGGATTTTGCGCTTCTCCTCCAGATGAAAAGATGAAGATGTGAAATGCAGATAGGGCATGCCACAAAACATGAAGAGTGAAGCTAGGTACAAGCAACTGTTGAGCAATGATAGGGTATAGTGATTGTGGCAACATGAAGGATCACCGTTCTACTTCCTCACACTTTCTGTATAAAGCAAAGATTTAAAGATTAGAAGCATGGCAGATGTGGTCCCCTTGTCAGTTCTGCATTGCTCCTCCGCATTCAGATCTGACATCAGGTCGGACACTTGCTGCCTCAGTGCTTTCGTAGGCATTTATGCCCTGCAAAACTGCTGAGGGCGTATGTGGCGGAAGGCGTTCTGTTGGGGACCTCACTGCTCCGGGAGTTATTTTGCGTCCCAAACTTTGGCTTCCACCCTCGTCTCTTGCCGTGGACGTTTTTCCAAGCAAGTATGCTACCAGGAAAAATGCCTGTAGTTCCAAGATCCCTTTGCAAACATTGTAACGATGTGAAGAGACGGTATACCCCTCTCTGCGCTTTCAAACTTAGCTGTCGACGCTGATGCCCCACTGAGCTTTTCATTCAGCTGCGCTGATGCTGCAGACCCCATGGCGAAACGGCGCTGGCAAAGCCTTGAGGACGTTCAGAACCGCTGTGAGAAAGCTGCAGCCGGTGCAAAGTGTACCAGTCCCTCAAAAGTGCCCCTAGATCATATGGCCTGCAACGGCAACCTGAAATCATCACAGTATCTTGAGCGACGAAATACTGGGGTTCATGTTTGAACTGTTTTAAATTTAAGGGCTCCATGTTTTGGGGTTCGGGGTGTCTAGGTGATTCAAGAAACAATTTCATCGCGGTCCCAGTCGGGACTATGAGCTGGTGCCATAACGTCCTGATGCTAGCTCCGTGTTTTATCCCGTTAATGAAGCAATGCACGAGCACGTTTGCTGATTAGACTGCCCAAGTATCACACTCTGCTTTTGCACAACCAAAAACAAAGCAAAACCAGAAACATTTCGCACATCAAAAAGGTACCAAACCAAGCCACATTTGGAATTAAGAGAATGCGATGACACCGCCATGCCCATTGAATTTCACGTGCTTGCAGACATTTATTTGTAGGGCTTCTGTGTTACACTGATATTTTGGAAAAAATGGCACCCTAATGAATGAGATTCATCAGCAGTGAGAACGTTACAATCAATAGTTTCCCCAGCTTATGCAGAGCTTCTAAGCTAACTGTTGTGGTTTCCCAAACAAGGCATCATTTGCAATGAGTACGGCGCCTATTGATTTTGCACTAGCCCAGATTATCGAATCTGGGAGTTTGATTCTAAAATCCCAAGAGCAATTGACATGCCTCGATTCAACATAGAAGACACGTCTAACTATTGACACCTTGTTTTTGGATGGGACCCCGCCTCCAGAACCAAATGACTTCCCGACGGCTGCCTCAGCGGCATTTTGCACTGAAACTGTCGGCCTGGCAAGTGTCATGACTTGCTGGACTGCAGGCAAGACCATGAACATACGGACGTCGTACACAAGTACATTGAGCTGCTCTTGGGTTGAACTTTTCTCATCCTCCTTTCCGGATGGGAAATGCTGGGGAACCTAGTGAAACCCTAATTTTGGGAAACTCCCAGTTGCAGAGGATAATCCTAAGCCCAGGATTGGCCCAGGATGCAGGCACGACGACGGAATGGCACTTTGCTCGTTGGACTTGGAAGGCTTGGCTCTGTGTGCAGGAGCACATGGTCTCGAAGCTACTTCAGAAGTGGCCATGTTCAGAGATAGACCTATCTGCTACCCCAATGACCAGGGGTTTCGAAGCTGCTCCTCGCCCAGCACAAACTTTCTCTTCAAGTTCTGTGTTGCGCAAAACAGAACACGAAGGCCCAAAGAGCCAGGGCCAGTGCATTCCAGTCAGGATGAGTCAACTAAGCATCGCTGCACACACCTCCGCATCAAGTCGATCTGCAGAGAGGACGCCCCTACAGCAAACTGCACCCAGCCTGTTCCTCATTCTGCAGACCTTCGCTGAAACAGCAACTTTGAGAAACCATATACCAATTTTGCGGTTTTCCGATGGTTTGCCCACATGCACACATCGAGCACAGAACAACTAATTTGGGACAGAACGCCATTCTGAGAAATAAAATGCTCAAATGCTCCATACTGAACTTCTTGCAAGATGTTATACCATCAAAAGGTTCATCCGTGGTATGGCGATGGCGTGATCAAGTTCACCAAGACCCTACCGGCAAGTAGTATTGCAGGCCAACATGCGCAAAGATTGCAGTATTTGGCACCATTTAGCTCCTGTTGTATGTAGGTACTCTACGACCGGAAGTCAGCTTCACCGTGAAGGCCTTCCCTAAAATATTATGGTTGTCAGTAGTCGGGGTCCATAAGTTCCTGGGAGATGGCAGGACGAATATTAGTCTCAACTGGCCGTTACATGCAGTTAAGTTACATCTGGCGGTGCTTCAGAAGCCATGGGAAATCACCACAGGCCAAGGATTGAAGCTATTCCATGTGTCACGCGTACCGAATTCTGCAACTTGCTGCCACACAGTTCAGCTTGCTACAGGATCATCACTGGGAGTGTTGAAGTGTAACCTGGTCAGCATGTTTACACCACCTGAGGTGCGGGGTTAATTCTATGCGACGTCATGATGTCTTGAGCCAATGTTGCTGTTGAACCCAAGCTCAGTGCAACAATGATGGGTCACCCTACTCTCCCCAACTCTACAACCACCCCAAAGTTCCCCCTCCAATGAAATTATTGAGGGGGAACTTACAAGGAGGGTAGTAGGGGAACCCATGACACAAACTCCAACCTGCAGACGCCAAGACTCAAAGCCTGGGCATTCACAGGTCTTTAGGCAACAACACCCTGGAACCTGCAACCATAAAACTACGAGATACCTTTCAAAACCTTAAGAAGACAAAGTGGTCACAAAAACTGAAACCCTGCAAACCAAAATCGGTTGGGAAAGCGCAGAGTAAGATCCACCACTGTCTCAAACAATGGTCCTGGTGAATAGATGCACCGATTACGTTTAGGGTTTTGGGTTTGACCTTTCTGCAAAGAGGACTGGGGAGGACTGCGTTAGGTACTGATATGCCATCCAATCCAAGTCCTGGCTGCCCCAGCTACAAAAGCGTTCGCAAGAACCACTAAGCCGGCTGGACCTGTAAAGGCCCAATACCCTTTAAGCGTTCACAATCACTGCCCGAGCGCTTTCCTAACTGTAGGGTCGAAGAATCCTGACCAAGACCCGAAAGTCCGCCGCCAAATGCGAATTTCGGTTTGTTGCTTTCAATGCCCGCACATTTGCTTTTTAATGTTCATCCAAACTTCAACGCGAAGGCCGGCATCCATCCTGGAAGCATCAATCCATGCTGCTGAGACTACCATACCAGAAATGATGCTTGTAAGGAAACGTTGCTGCTGCTTCATAATACCAATCCAGATAATGTGAAGCAGGTTGTGCTTGGTCAACGCTTTTCTACGTCGATTCCAGGTCGCTCACTCTAGATCTGAAGACGTCATTGCAACCATGATGGGGCCACAACAAATGTACTGCCACTTTGGGAGGTGTGAAGATGTCTCCGTAGAAAGCGCGGATTCTGATCTGTGACACCAACACTCAGCGTCTTGCAGGAGCTGTGCACATGGTTTAGGGTTTCAGCCTGTGTTGAACTTGGAGAAAAAACAGCATAGCAACATCGTCCATGTTACTCTTGGGTTGAACTTTTCTCATCCTCCTTTCCGGATCGGTAATGCTGGGGAACCTAGTGAAGCACTAATTTTGGGAAACTCCCAGTTGCGGAGCACTATCCTGAGCCCAGGATTGGCCCAAGATGCAGGCACGACGACGGAACGGCATTTTGCTCGTTGGACTTGGAAGGCTTGGCTCTGTGTGCAGGAGCACATGGTCTCGAAGCTAGTTCAGAAGTGGCCATGTTCAGATATAGACCTATCTGTTACCCCAATGACCAGGGGTTTCGAAATGGTTCACAGCTGCTCTTCGCTATTCCCAGGAGGCCCCTGGGGATGTTAGCTTCGAGGCATCAGGGGGCAAGCGCTGCATCAAATTCGCCTTTACTCTGAACGTTGACAGGGCACGGCTGGACGCACAGAGACTTATCAAGACTTCACGGGTAACAGCAATTCACGTAGGACCATTCAAGAGTCTAATGTCGGAAACTGAGCACAAAGAGGGCCACCCCTAGTTACACACTACTATATGAGTTATTGATGGGGATACTAGGAGTTTAGACTATGGTTCATATGATAGATCCAGCCAGTAGGGTAGGGACCTTAAATTCGAGACACGCAGAAGAAGAGAATGCTCCACCCTTGCGATGAAGCTTGCTGCGGCCTGGATGCCAATGGATGCCGCGGAGCTCGCAACACACCTCAGCTCTCAAGACTTCAGGGTCAACTACGCAGGCATTATAGAGAGGCTGGGGCACAAGCCTGCAAGTATATGCCCAGAGTTGGCCCAGGTGTGAGCTTGCTTCTCGAAACATTTTTCAGGACCTTCATGGCACACAAGATTCTGTGAAGAAAGGCGCGGCGTGCTTTGCCCAGGCCACACCCCAAAATACTGCGCATGGTTTTGGGGAGTGTTTGGCCCGTATTTCCAGCATTTGTGTGGCTCCTAAGTTCGGGTTTTTTAACTCCTTCAGCTCATCAAATAGATTAAAGAGGTTGCTTGGAATAAAAAAAACATGTACTTGTTGGCAAGAACCTTGTCAGCCTGCGCAGAGAACCATGTTCCAAACCGTTGTTGATGGCTTTCTTGGGTTTTTGACCCCTCCTGTTCCCAATTGAGCCGACACGCGGTCCCAATTGCGCGGAGGATGCTGCGCGCGGGCGGGCAGGCGCGCGGGCGCGCCTGAAGCATCAGCAGCACAAGTGGGACCCCTTTTTGAGTCTGAAAACTAGAAAGAACAACAACTTCCATACCTAAAACACATCGCAGGTGGCAAGAATATCAGTCTTTCGTACATTTTTCCGATGGGTATGTTTCACATGATGACGGGGTTTTAGATTGGCGGACGGCCAAGCCGGCCTATGCCGCCTGGCCCGAGATGATGGCACCTTGATCTCCAGGTCCAGTTCCTGCAGATGGCCGTGTCCTGATGCTTTCTCCTTCAGCACCTCCTGAGACCCCCAAAAGAATTCGGGATTATATAGGGAGTGTTTTGGACTGCGAATACTGTTATTGATAGACTTGCAACTTCTGCAGGATGAACACGAAGGTTGTGCATGCATTTTGCAGGAGTTCGACAGCAAGTGGTTTTTGAGCAGGCATAGCGCGAGCACCAAGCTGTGTTGAAGGACATCGAGCAGTTGCGTGTGGGCCTCCGCAAACCGAACAGCTAAATAATAGTTTCCATTTTCTTTTCCATTATCGCTACCTACATCCTATATAACCCATTAGAGTAGTTCCCATTGCATTTTCCAATATCCGTGTATAGCTCGAATATATCCCCGATATATACCCGATATAACCCATATAGAACCCCTATATAAGCAACCAGCTTGACCAAGCCTAAACCATATATGTACCCCCGTGTAACCCCTATAAAATTACCCTTAATTCTGGGAACTTCTGCGTCTTGCTGGGCATGAAGTACAGCTCGCTTCTCCTGGACATCAGGAGCATTGAATGCAGCGAAAGGAGTCACGTGAAACTTTTCAATGCAGTCCTGCTTGAGCACTTCCATCTCTACCAGGACACTCCGCATCAAGTCGATCTGCAAGAGGACGCCCATACTGCACGCTGCACCCACCTGGTTCCTCGGTATGGAACATTCTGCAGACCCTCGCTGGAAGGGGTTACTTTGAAAAAGCATATACCAAGTTTGTGGTTTTCGGATGGTTTGCCCACACATGCACCTCGAGCACAGAACAACTAATTTTGGACAGAACGCCATTCTGAGAAATAAAATGCTCAAATGCTCCATATAATGTCTTGTAGGATGCTATACATTATAGGGTTCATCCGGGGTATGGCTATCGGCAAGTGGTACTGCAGCTACAATGCGCCAGTATTTGGCATCATTTAGTTCCTGTTATATGTAAGCACTTTACGACAGGAAGTCAGCTTCACCGTGAAGGCCTTTCGTAAAATATCATGGTCTTCGGTAGTCGGGGTCCTAACTTCCTGGGAATCTTTTGTCATCTCCAAACAGTCTCAAAAGTATGGATCTATTTGAATTTGAAACAGGGGACCATGCGAATTACTTTGTTCTGAAATGCCCGTAATGTGGGTCATACTGTGGGTGGAGAAAACTTGGTGTAAGCTGCACGCCAGCAAAGGTCTCGGACTTCAACTAGGGGATGCTCACTGCTGCAAGTGCAAGATGTGCCCCATTTACCACATGCGTTTTGTAATGGCGTCTTGCCTATTGGGACCTCCCCGGTAAGAACTATACCTTGCTGGTGTTAAACAGTGGGGAAGTGGATCCTTGGAATATTCCCAAACTCCCAGAGTAGGCCCTATTCACGTAAGACCATTCAAGAGTCTAATGTCGGAAACTGAGCACAAAGAGGGCCACCCCTAGTTACACACTACTATATGCGTTATTGAAGGGGATGCTAGGAGTTTAGACTATGGTTCATATGATAAATCCACCCAGTAGGGTAGGGACCTTAAATTCGAGACACGCAGAAGAAGAGAATGCTCCACCCTTGTGATGAAGCTTGCTGCAGCCTGGATGCCAACGGACGCCGGCGAGTTTGCCTCAGTAGTCCTTGAGCTGCTCACGCGTGACCTCAGCTCTCAACACTTCATGGTCAACTACGCAGGCATTATACAGGGATGATACATTTCTATAAACACATATATGCCCGACATCTTCCCAGCACTTCCTCTACATCGGCAAGGAAATAGGAGAGGCTGGGGCGCAGGCCTTTTCAAGGATGCTACCGGAGTACGCAGAGCTGAGCTTGCTTTTTTGTGCTGCAAGCTCCACGATGCAGTCCTTCATGGCAGACAAGATGCTCCCATTTTTCAGAGTATAAAATAGCGCCATCGTGCTTATACAATCCTGCGTGATCTGAGTTTAGAGCTTTGGATTTCAGACCCTAATCCCAAATCACCATAACACCCTGAACCGTACCTGCAGTGTGATGCGCGTGCCCAAGCCCACAGCACCTCATGTGTCAGACTTGCTAAGTGAACAGACAGAAAAAATAAAAGCTACAAAATGAACATAAGGTCTGTATTCCTTATCAAACATCCTTTGTTGTATATACGTAATGTAGCATCCCTGCATAATGCCTGCATAGTTGACCCTGAAGTCTTGACCGCTGAGGTCATGCGCTGTTGCTTGGCACTGGAGATGGAAATAAGTCAGCTTCAGGAGAAGTTGGGAACAACCAAGCAGGAATGCAGGAAACAATATAACAGATGGTTGCGCAGCCTAGCCCGTGCTTGCCAGGGTGTGAGGTAACCTGAAATCAAGAACCCTTTGAAAGCGGGGGGTTAGAGTTTAGAATTTGTGTTCAGTGATGCATCTCAAAGTGCCTAGGTGGGAGAACACGCATAGTTGCCAAAACAGATAGCTTGAAAACTGGCATACATGCAGAAAAGTGACAAAACGGGTGCGAAAAATGCGAAATCCTGCCAAGCCCGGAGCAAAGCAGGCCTGTAATCTTTCGACCTTGCGCTCAGCCTTCTCCTTAGCAGCACCTTGGCCAAGCTGGTGGTTTATATAAGGGTAATATAGGGGTTATATCGGGGATATATTGGGATTATATACGGATACTGGAGAATATAATGGAAACTACTATAGTGGGATATATAGGGATGTATATAGGGATCATGGAGAAGAAAATGGAAACTACTATTCTGCCGTTCACTTTGCGGTCGAGGCCCACACGCAACTCCTCCAGCTTGGACAGGAAGGTCGACTCCTTTCGTTGCATTTCATAGTAGCAGTAGCAGCGACAACACAAGCAGCAATAGCTCCTGGAGGCTTGCGACTTGCTCATCACCGAACTGGCTTGGAGGGGAGATGCACAGTCATAATGCAATGTATACGCACCCACGCCCTTTTTTTGCGCACATTTGGCTGTATTTCAGCAATACAGGAGGTCAGAAAGATCCATCCGCAGGTTTCTGCTGACAGACTTCCTGAGAGAGCGCAGCTCACGCTCTGCTTCTGAGTAGTTTCGTCTGGGATCGTCATCGGATCGCCAAAGGAGCTTCAAATCCTCGATGAATATCTCCGAGTGGTTTGCTGTCTGACTGCGTAAGACTCTCACCAGCAGGGACACCCACTTCTGGCGCTGAGGCTTCGAAAGTACGCGCACAACGTACTGAAGATGTCGCGTGCAACGCATCACCTGAATCTCAGTCTCTGGGCTTATTTCGGTGGACTCTGAAAGTAGGTCACCCATTAGGCCCAGCATGGCTTCCGCAATCATTTCCTGCACAAACGGGAGGCCACCTCTCCCGTAGTTGTGAACAATGTGGCGCGCGGCCTTCCCTACAGGTTGGTCCACGTCACAGCAGTGCTGAAGCAGGTCTCGCAGGTTGTTGTCAACGATGCGATAGGCCGATAGGCAAAACGTTCTGCGAAATGAGTCTTTCTTGCGCTCGCCAGCCTCATGCACCACCACCGACCTGGGATTAGCAAGCAATCGGCACAACTTGGTAAACAAACCTTCTTGACATGGAGTCATGCTGATAGGAGACCAAGAGGCACTCAAAGTGCTTCATCCTCTCAACATCGTTGTCAAATTTAGAAGCGTTGAAGGCAGCAGGATCTCTGACAGCAGAAGACCAATCTTCAGAGAACTCGAGAATTGATTCGGACCTGCGCAGCAGAACTCATGGTGCACAACTCCTGCTCGCACGTCGCCATGCAGCTGGCTGCTGGGGGACGACACGCGCCTGTCCAACCTGCCCATTTCGGTCAGGTGCTGTATCAACGCCTCAGGTTGCAGAAGGCATATCCACGTCTTATCAGAACGTCCTGTCGGTAAGTTGCAGGTTGCGCAGGCCCACTGGAACATGCACCAAGCTCCCCACAATGGGACTACTGCTTTGCCGGGATGTCAGACGCCATTCAAGAATGTCATCCACCTTTTGGCATGTGCAGGCCCCAAATCTCTGGGCTTCTCCCCGCTGAAGCTTGCATGCCCTTACACTGCACACCATCACCATCCGCACATGTTGCAGGCCAGGCACGGTAAGGAAGCGCAACAGACACTCGGGACTTGCCCACAAACTGGACTTATGCGTGATCCATGACGTGTGCCCTTGCTCTGTTTCATTTGCAAACCAAGTTGCAAAACAAGGCATGTTGGGTCTGATGGGTCCAGAATCTCAGCATCTGGGTCCCCGCAGACCATCCTCCGAGACTCATCTTTTGCAGACCTGGGCTGCGTGCAACCCTTCGGCGTGCCAGCCGCAACACCAGCCACAACACAAGCATCAGACGAGTGTCCGCGCGTCTTGCGATGAGTCCTGAGTCGGACCCTCCTCACCTGCGAGCTACTCGAAGTTGCGCCAGTCACGAGTCTGCGAAGCCTCCAACGTATCCACTCCGTCTACGCCTGGGTTTGGGCTAGCAGTCCAGGACAGCCCAGCGCATAAGGACATAAAGCATTGAAGCGGCTTCGAGCGGACCACTTTACG
>CAJNIZ010031180.1:1881-23715 GCA_905231905.1 Symbiodinium pilosum
CGGGGGTATCGCTTTTGGGGGGGGGCCCTATCGCTTTACTAGAGTTTTGCTCATATCCCTGAATTTTATCTCTGCCTGCTCTTGGCTCCTACACGATAATAAAAGCGGTCGCTCATATGCCCCTGGAATCCCTAAGGCCCACTGTGCGAGACTGCAAGTAGCCTCTGACAAGCAGACAGAGGTTTAGGATGTAGGGCTTAGAATTTACGGTTTAAGGTTTATAGGACTTGGGTTTAAGGTTTATGTTTTAAGGTCTAGGGTTTGGTGCGCTGAGTGTAAATGGCTAGCTTACTTGGAAAATCTGTTAGTGTATGGTGCAACACACACACACACACCTTGCAGTGGCCCAGTTCGGGACTGTAATATGAATCCAGACCTATTCGGAGGGCAAACTTTGGGTTTAGGCATTTTGGGTGGTTTAAAGCCGAACTCCCCCAAAGTCTTGCTTATATAGAAGCTTGTCAGAATTATGGGCCCTGTTGGGACCCCACGCAAAGTGTGGCCCCAAATATTAAGGGCACCCCCAAAAAACCCATAATTTTGACAACTCCCTGAATCATAGAAGATAGCAACACCTGCTGCCCAAGAGCTCCGGCTTCAGATGCAGGAGAACGGCCGTCGGATCGTGCCTTGGAAAGTAGAATCCCAGAGTCCATTTAATTGTCCATGTTATTTTCCATTTGATTCTGCATTATTGGTGGTTTTCCATTTTCTCTTCCATTATCCCAATAGTGAAAATAAGGATCCTAAGCCCTAAACCCTAGGGTTTTGCAGACGATGAGATGGTAGTTTGCCCCAACTACAGGGACCACAGTATAGACTCATCTAACCTACACTCCTTATTATGGGAACCTCTAAACAGGGACCCCTCACAACCCGCAATTATATGGATTTAGCAGGGTTTAGGTTTCATGGTTTGGGAACTTAAGGTGTAGTATGGTGTAGCGTCTCGGGTAAGCGTGACGGAGTACCTTAGACCCGAAAGACCTTCAGTTTTCATAAGCCGCTATCTAAGATCCTAAAGCTGAAGGTCCTTTGGGCGCAGGTATGGCTTAGGATTCTGAGTGATGAAGTTTGGGTTTAGATTCTGGGTTTGGGGCTTCTTCCGACCTTAACCCTAAACTCTGATCCCCTAATCCTAAAGGGTGTATAGAGTGGCGCAAGATGTCCTCCATCCACCGTTGGAAGCTCAGGGCTGCACTTTAACTGCAGGCCTGAGGGAGCCCCAGGCCCAACACTCCCACCCTCAACCCTAAACCTTAAACCCTAGACCTCAAAGCCTTAACCTTAGGATTTAGGCTTAGGGTTTCAAATGTAGACACCAGGCCCTAAAGTCTTAAAAGCTAGGTTCAGGGCTGGGCCCCCTATTGAGTAGGGATCTAACAGGACGCGCGAAGTCCCACATCAGTCTCGGGATTCTTCTCCTTGGTTGGTCTCTGGAACCCTTTGAAAGTGTTTGTATCCAGGGTCTTTATGAAAACAGTGAGGCCATGTATTCAAATATCCCAGAGGCCAACCCAGTCTCTGTAGATGAATACTGGGTTGCTGCTTGGGAAGCTACCTTAAATTACCAGTATGGAGCAGCCACATAATTCAAGACAGCTCGACATTATGGTGACTTGATTTAACTTCCTCCAATGACCTCAAAATTTGCGAGCTTTGTAGTACAGAGCTTTGAAGTGCCCCTGCCATAAAGAGGCTGGTATAAAAAGAAAATGGAAACTACTATAGTATGATATTTTCCCTGGTTTCCATGTCATTTCCATTTTCTTTTCCATTTGATTCTCCATTATTATTACCCTACTTCAACGTCGATACTGTGTTCCTTCTGCCAGCTCCTACTATACGTGTCGGGTGTTTTGTCTGGCCTTTCCTAAGAAAGATTAGAAGCCATGTCGAGAAGACCTACGGTAGTATTGCACTGACTGGATTCCTATTAAGGAACTTATCAAAAGTCACCATGAGATGTTTGTTAGCGGAAGTCTTTCCCCATGACGGTACCTTGCCCCTACTGGTCATTAGCTCTAAAGTTCCTTAACCCCAAGCTGAAATACTACACCTGGAAGCTCTGCTGACTCAACAGCTTGACTTGTCATCCTGCCTCCCTAAGAATAAACACCCGTCCCCCCCCCCTTTAGGGTTTAGGGTTTGAGTTTAGGGTTCAGACGCCCCCCCCCACCCCTAGTGTAAAATACCTTCTCATCAGGGAATTGGTTCCAGGGGAGCATGCTTAATGCTAGGGGCAGAAGGAGCGATTCTGCAGATTAAATAAAGAATCAAGAGGAAAAGAACATGAGCACTGAGATGGTGTCTAGGACTTTGCTGATTCTTTTTCGCGACATTACTAGGAACGAGGACAATAATCGTAATTTCCTTACTAGCTTTTAGCATAACAGAAGTATTCAAACATTTTCTAACAACTGGCAGAGGCCGATGTGCTCAAACCATCTCAAACCTCCAACATGCCAGAGTGCTGTTGCGCAGTTGCCGAATACGCAGTTCCTTCCCTAAACCCTAACCCAAACACTCTGCACTCTGCACCCCTAAACCCTTAAACCCAAAAACCGAAATAGCTGACGTGTGAAGCTGATGAAGCCCATTAAGGATTTAATGTGGGTGCGTCATTGCACAACTTACCGTCCTGTTATGAGAAACTGCCAAGTTTCGGGCGCTCTCACAAGATTGAAGGCCCGTTTTGAGATCATGGCATATGTGCACGGAGGTAGCAATGCCTGCCCCTCTACACTTCATCCGTTGTTGCGCATTTGCGCACATGATCGTGATTGTGACGGCTACAGTTGCTTGTGCTAGGCTTCAGGTTCTTCATTGTCTTAGCTATGAACCCTGAATCTCGTACCTTATAGGGTACTGCTTAGCATAACAATTGTGTTTCCTTCTTGAGCTTCTAGCATACCTGGATCCAAAAAGTAGGTAAAATAATAGCCCAACGCCCCTAAACATAGCCAAAACGGCTATTATTCTACATACTTTTGGGGTTCAGGTAGTAACCAGAACGAGACAGCTTTAAGTCCACAGTCGTCCAAGCTACAGGGGCATGCCGCCCTCGTATCCTCCGACGGTCTCGTAGGCCCGCTCATAGAAGCGCGTGATGTTCCAGATGAAGGGGCCTGAATTCATGGGGAGGACGGGGGGTGGTTTGATTTCGGGGTTATAAAGGATGCGTCCTTTGGCATTTTAATTAGACTTGTAGGGCCTCAACACGTTTCCTGCTATACTAACCAGATATCACAAGTAATGGGTGGGGGGATGGTAGGATTTATGATAGCTAGGCTCTCACTTCACTTGCCGTGTCGCCGGGGCAGCAAATCCAACACACTGTCGGTACCCGTTACAGAGATCTGCAATTCAATTGCAAACCAATTATCGAGAGCCATACAAATACCTCTCCTCGTACTACTTTGGGCACTTCGCTGCGTAATCCTGTATCGGGGCTCTCATAATCCTCGTAGAGCCACCGAACACCCCGGGGGTACTGAAGGGTACCCCTATCCTTAAGGAAAAACTTCCACTCAGGGACCAGACACTCCCTATAAGTTCCCTACTTGAGGGTTCATGGAACTTAGTAAATGCCTCTAACTACGGTAGGCTTTAAACCTGCCCAGAATCCCCCTAACTTGACTTATGCAGGTTACCCCAATCATAAGTCAAGTCAGCCGCCCAGTTACAAGTAGGTACTAAACCCTAAACGCCCATCCGGATAGCCCAAGCCTAATCCATCCCAAACCCTGAATCCTAGACCTTAGATCCCTAAACCTTCATGCACGAAACCCTGCACCATACTTTGACAAGGAATTCAGGACCATTGCATTGGTCATTCATTGGGTCCCTAGATCCTAGACACTAAGCCCTGAACCTAGAGTCCTAAGATCTCAGCTTGGGACCTGCAAAGTTGGGAACAACACGGAGAGAGGCTAGGAACTCGGGCGTTAGCCTCAGCCAAGCAGAACTGAGCAATGCCAAGCTTAGGAGCAGATAGGAAAAGACTATTTTGAGCTGATGGCTTTTGGATTTCGGTCAAAGGTTTAGGGAAAAGATATAGGGTCTTGGGATTTTAGTCTAGGGTTTCGGGAAAGGGTTCAGGGATGTAGATTCAGGGTTGAGGGCTGACGGCGGAAAGGCACATGGAAGCTGCGATATCATCGTTTCGGGTGTGTGCTGGTGGTGAATGAGAAATGGGGCATGGGTTATAGCGGCGATTCAAGGAAAACACATAGGGATTAATTTTGGGATCCATTCCACCATCCGTTGCTAACCACGAGGAAGTTCAGCAGTACGGGTATCAAGCAATCTGTGATGTTTAGGGTGTGGGGTTCCGGGTTCCATGGTATTCTAGAATACTAAGGTCACCAGAACTTGGTAATTTCTCAAAATTGAGGGGCCTTAAGGGACCCAAGAAATATCTAGGGCTAAAATGAAGCTTGGGCTGCATTAGGAATTGCATCCGAAATATGTTGAGAAACGCGCATTTTTTGTAAACTCTGAACCCTGAATCCTGACTGAACCCTAAATCCTAAACCCTAAACCCTGCATCCGAAACCCTTAGCCTAAGCCCTCCCTAAATCCTGAGCCCAATAACTCCAAACCTCAAGCCCTAAATCCTGAACCCTTACTAAACCCTTAGCCCTCTTCAAACCCCAAACCCTACAGAGCATGGAGGCTTTCAGCCCCAGGTGCCAGGATGCCATGGTAACATCTAGCGCAGCCACCTGACGCAACAGGCAAGTCGATAGCGAGACCCCCTTTAGGTTTACAGTCCTGTGCTTATATTGGGATCATGGAAAATAAAATGGAAACTACTATATGATATAGGGTTATCTGGGGTAATATTAGTGTTATATTGGGGTTATATTGAGATAATGGCGAAGAAAATGAAAACTACTATTTAGGGTTTAGGGTTATAGTCCCCCTTAAGTAGATAGAATATGGGGTATATGGGGATCTTATTATACTATGCCCAAAGCCATATTCTATCTCAAGGGGGACTATACGGTTTGGGGTTTGGGTGTTTGGGTGTTTGGGGGTTTAGGGTTTAATATGTAGGGTTTGGGGTTTGCAGCCAAGGTCCTGCCCTGTCCAGATGTCACTTATCCGATCAAGTGGGGTTGTATTGTCTTGTTTCTTTCGTGTATTCCATGCATTGCATTGTATTTCTTCTTGTTTACATGTGTCAGAACTACCTGAATGAGTTCGATGTGTGTGCGTGTGCGTTAATTGGAGCTTCGCTCGTGCCATTTCATCTGCTAGCGGCTCAATCTATCTTACCGTCGGTGTTTCGAAGTTTAGGGTTTAATGTTTAGGGCTTCAAAAAACCAGAGTTCCTGCTTAAACGGCTTATGCTGTGGATGGAGGAAATCTTACACCACCCCTATATAGCCCCCGATAACGGTAGCTGCAATACTTTGAAGAATCCAAGTGGCGCAAGATTTTTCCAAAGTCCGCCGTGGGATTATACAAGAGTAGCTGGGTCTCCGACCTGGGGTTTAGAGTTATGTGTTTAGGGCTTCGAGATTAGGATTTAGGGTTAAGGGTTTAGCGTTTAAGTTTTGTGCACCCAAAGTTGACGGGATGCTGAAAACATCCTATTTTATCACCCAGGAAGGTCCACTTGCCTAGACCTATAAGGCCTGATCTCTAAACCGAGCAATGAACCAAAGTACCTATTCAATACCTATTCGGCAACCCCCAACTAGGCCCTAAATATATACTATGACTATATTCGTATCTGACGTATCTGGTCCCTTGGAGGCATTTTGAACTTTATAAAGAAGACCCCTCGGAGGACCCATATTTCTGGAAATACCCAGTCGCGTGTAGGAAAGATTAACTCATCCTTCTAAGAAACTAACTGACGGTGATGTTGACAGCAACAACTGGGATAGTTAATGACAGTAACGCTAGTCAGCAAAGGTTCTGTAGGAGTAGCGGTACAGAACTACAAAATGCCCCCACACCGTACATCCAAAAACCGCTCAACCTGAAACTTCATCCGGATCAAGATGCATTGTCCTTGCCTTCGTGTCAAAGCCCGCAGCAAGCACGCGCGCTGCCGCCTGCATAGATGGAGCTTTACCAAAATTCGGGGTACCCTGTTGGGGTCCCCATTGAGGATTATAATATTTTGGGGTCTAGATTGAGGGTCCCCCTACTTGGGACATGTATGGAAATGTACTAGTTTCAGATTCTCTGTAACTCCAAGCCAAGTAGGGGATACACAGGGAGACACAGAAGCTGACATGTCCCCAAAGAAGGAACCTGCAAAAACCAACGTCCTCTCGTCTGCAAAGCCCTAGTTCAAAATGTCCCCTGGGCCGAATTTTAAAGCCAGAAAGCCCTCCAAAGCCCAAAAGCCAGCAAACACTTTGAGAAAACCTAAAACCCTAAACCCCAAGACCGAAAACCCGTTTGCATGTCAGAGCCTCCGGATCATTGGCAATGTTTGCCTGCTTGCAATTTGATAGTTAGTTTGAAGCCCTTAAACCCAATCCCTAAGCGCCTAAACCCTGCAGCTTTTGCAGCCCTAAACCCTAAACCCTAAACCCTAGCAAGCTGTTTATGCAGGGTTAAAGCTTGAAGGTCTGACTTTGGAGGCATTGGTGCTATGCTGAAGGGCCCGGAGCGGTTTAGGGCTTAGGGTTTAGGGTTTAGGGTTCAGGGTTTAGGGTTTGGGGTTTTGGGTTTATATGCGTTTCGCGTTTAGGGTCTAGGATTATATTGGGTCATGTGGAGACTATTTCAGGCGATTTGGGGCTTATCATTGTCCCATTACTGGAAATCACATGGAAAATGAATAGAAACGGTGCATGGGGATTGTACATTGTATGGGCGGCCCTTAGGGGCCCCATGGATTTGTGGGGACTGTAAGAGGATCTGAGAGGCCCCTATTTGGGATTACACACTGATTGGTGGCGATGTTCTCTGCCAGCTGGAACAACACTGCACGTTTGCACACGGGTTGGAGAATGTCTCCTTGCTCTCGTGAAGAACCTCTTCTCTTATAGCACGGTAAGAAACGCGTCTGAACGTCTGTCAACGTGTACAGTGTAGAACAACAATTGAGAACCACAACAATTCCCCGAAAAAACTCTAGATGTTTCCGGGATGCTATAGACGCATACCCTGTCTTGAGTAACTGAGCACCGGAAGCCGCGTCCTCGGAGAGGGGCCCAACGTTCCCGGGCGCCGTCACAGTCCCGCCCATCATGAACAAGTCCTCGGGCGGGCACAATGGAGCGGCCGAAGCAAGGCAAATAAAACGGACAAGCACATGAAAATGACATACTGGGAGCACGTATGGAAAACCAACTGGAAGAGAAACAGGAGGAAGTTTCCCTAAATTCCTGTTCCCAAAATGGGGGAAATGTATATAGGGCCCCGTATTATAATGGGAACCCAAATATAGGACCCCGTATTATAGGGAATTTAGACCAATCCCCAGGAAGATGAATTGGGACCTGTTGCTATCATGTTTTGTTTGGTTTTTTAGGACTTTATGTAGTGGTCTGAACGGTTGAAACTGGGCTTGGGTGCACGTTGTACTAGAGTATACCAAAATGTTATAAGGGTTAAGCAGGAAGTTTGTTGGCATTTGTTGGTCCATCTCATACATGAAGCCCTAACCGTATCTAACCCTCCATGCGCCTGAATAACCATGAAATGTAGTGGCGTCCTGCGCTTCGACTGTTGGGGCGGGGCTCTCAAAGTACGGAGTATCCTAAGCCCCTTACAGTAAATGCCAGGTCCCAAACCCCAGGGTTTAGCGGTTAGTGGCTAAGTGCGTAAGACGCGATCTTTGAGGAATCCTTGAGCCCCAGCTCCCAGGCATCACCCTTAAACTCTAAAGCCATCGATTGTTCCCTCTTCCTGAAGTCCTAGAAGCACATCCTCATAAATCCTGAAACCCAATTCCAACCCCTCCTTCACCCCCAATGACCTGAAAACCAAAACACTTATCCTTGAACCCATGTCATTCAAATTCATTCGTAAGCCCTGAACTCCTTAGACGTAGACCCTAAACCCCAAGCCTAAATACAACGTGCTTGGCTTACGGCCACCAAAACCCTAAACTCTTGTCCTGTAGTTCAACCTCCCTTACCGTAGCAGTTGCCGCGACCGGTAATAGGAGTTACAATCGCCACCTAATGAGGCCCATTCAGGGACAGGTAGGGTTTAGGGTTTAGGGTGGACAGGTACTGTGACGGGAAATGACCCAATGTACACTCATACCTTAGACCCTAAACCCTTCGACCCTAAATCCTCAGACCCTAAGCCCTAAACCCTTAAACTTACACCTTAAACCCTGAACCCTAACCCTTGGACCCACAACGCTCAGACCCCAAACGCTTCACCCTTTGACCATATAAACCCCAAACCCCAAGCCCTTAGACCTTAAGCCCTTCCTAAACCTTGAGACCTTAAACTCTAACCGTCTAACCCCCCTCAACACGAAACCCTTGAACCCCAAGCCCGGAACTCTGATAGACTTGCACCAAAACCTCGAACTTGGCACAAGCCCTCTGTAGCTAAACCCTAATATACCCTAATAGACCACCCCCCCCCTACCCACCCCCAAAAAAAAACGAATTTGATACCCAAGTTGCTGGGCACATCTCTGGCAACTTCGGCTCGAAGTTCCTGTTGCCGCTCTTAGTGGGGTATAAGGTTTAGGGTGCAGGGTTTGGGGTATGTAGGATTTGGGTTACCCGGAGCGACTGAACCCTAAGCCCGAAAGTCTTAACCCCAAAACCTTTCAACCATGCATTAGTCAGGTTCAAAGCGTCCTGCGCTCGATTAAGCAAGTGTTTGGGGGTTCTAGGTTTCTAAAGGGTTTAGGGAATGTAGGCAGTAAGTGAGTTGTCTGGTGGGGAGTTACTGGAGGCCCCTATATGGCATGGGCTATATGGGCAGACAAGGAATTATGTAAGGGCTATAATATGAAGTTTTTACTGAGGAGTAAATATCTAGATATATCAGTTGATCGTAGGAGCCATCGTCTAAGCTCCGTTCGCTGCGTAAGCTAATGGAAATGCAGTTTAAATTGCTGCGCATCTACCGACAAGGTTTTGAAACTGTCTGAAAAGCCCTCCGCATGCGGAACACTTTAGCTCCAAAGTGTCAAGAGATTGAAGCAAGCTCGACGACCTTACTCTGCTGATGCAAGAGTAATTTGCCGGGCTGAAGGCTTGGGAGATGGGTCAGCCGAAGTGCTTCGACGCTCAAGTTCATACGAGAGGTAGTCGCTGAACTGCTCAATTTTTGGCGTCTGCTTGATGCCTTCGCGAACTTCAAACATCGGAGCGTTATCACTGGACCAAGCGCCCCAGTGCACTTGGCCTCCAGTGAGCCGATGGGAACGTACCAGTCTTCTGGCAGCATGGGCCTGTCTCGTCCCCTGGCCCATGCCTCAGGCACCAGCTTTCTTGTCAAGCCCGGACTGTAAAAAAAATGCTGTGGTACAGCAAGCTATATCCATAATATGTTATAAGCACAGTTGACCACCCAATATGGACTGCGCAGGAGCCATTGGCTCAAAACTCGCCATCCCCAAAGCAGCGTTTAGGGCTTAGGGCTTGGAGTTTAGAGTTTAAGGTTTGGAGTACTCATTATCCAACTGTTACTGGGTGTGGGCAGTATCCCAAGTCTAGGGTTCCCAGATCATGCCTCTAGGCTCAGTAAAGGTATTCCCACACCCCTCAACCCTAAACCTCTAAGACCAATATCCCTCAAACCCTAAACTGATCAGCCCTGCTCCTTGGGCCCGAATTCTTACTCCATGGTGCTTACGGCGATGCTTTTTAAACATCCGGACACGTAAACAACTTATAACCAAACAGGTACATTATACTACCTCCGCAAAGCATAGTGTCCGGCCGCCCACGATCAAAAACATCCGGAATTGAATCTAAACACGAAAACATCCGGATTTAAATAGATCTTTTATACTACCTCCGTGGCACGTTGGGGTTGGCCGCCCTCCACTTGCTTAAAAATGTCACCGTAAGGTTAAGGACTGCGCGGGCAAATTATGTCGGAAGTATTTTTGGGGGAATATCGAGGTACGGGGATTGATTCCTTCACTTACTTGTGGTTCATTACTAGGGAATTAGGGAACATAGTATACAGGGGTTAAAAAGGGATCATATTCCCTCCTTCCCTACCAACCACCAGTAAGTTCAATGGCTACAGGCAGCAGCTATTTGTCCTGCCTTGGAAGTATCGTCCTGAAGCTGCTCGAACTTGCAAAGAAGCAAGTACCAGTGCTCCAAACTTGCTGTAAACCCTAAACCGTTTTCCAAGCCTCACTGTCAAACGAAAATTGTCCTACTCAGAGGTTCCTAGACTTTATGGAGAAAATCTTGCATGACCCTATGTATCTAAACCTTGTAATTAGGGGCTTGTGTAGCGTCGCGAGGTTAACGTCATGTTTTCGTCTGTCAACAATATGCCTGGGTTTTGTTATTGGTTGAAGTATGCAACTCAAGAAGGAACTACATACAATCCCTAGGGTAAGCCCTGAACCCCGACGAGTCAGAATAAGATTCCAAGAATTGAAGTGCCAAACGCCGTGTCACTCCTGAGGACTTATGCTTACCGCCTTCCAAGGCTGACTTCTTGTGCAGTTCTATGGCATATAAGGACCTAAACAATTACCATCATCGTGTTGAGGCGATTGTCTGTTGAGGTAGCCTATGCCAGAATTCCATAAGGAATCTAGGACGATAGTGCTGGTAATCATTCAACCTTCTAATCTAGGGACAAGCCTGACATACGCGGGAATGAAGTATGGGAATCAATACATCAAGACGGCGACAGGGATTCATTCCTTCATTCCCGAAGCCCTAAGCCCTGAATCCAGACCCTAAACAAAACCCTAAACCCTGAAACCTGAACCCTAAGCCCTGAACCCTCAGCCCCTAACTGGGTTTTGAAGGTTCAGACCTTGGGCATTCAAGTTAATTGCCAGCAGAGGCTCAATGCCAACGCCACATTCGTCCTTGCTACACAAACCCAGCAAATCTGACACTTGCAAAGGGGCTTATAGGGCCCATGTAACGTAGCCGCGAAGCACTTATAAATACTATGTGGAAGTCTGTTTGAGGTGCCCTATACCAGAACATGCTTCTCCAACGTGCAGGCTGGCTGGGTCAGCCAGTGCATAGACTCTCGGAAAGAGGCGCTTTGAATATGATATTCCGTAACAGCCGTCCATTATACACTCACGTTGCTTCAATCACTGCTATCCGTATTAACAATAGTAATAATAATAGTAATAATAATAACAATAGCGGTCTAAGTAAGCTCTGTTGCAACATCGCACACTCTATCAGGAGGCTGCAGTATCTATACTGGATTAAGCATGAGAAAGGAAATGTGTAAAGGAGGGCTTCCAAAGTTGTTGTTTTGGGGAGCTTTAATATTATACGGTACGCCTTATCAGAATTGGTGGCATGTGACGGTGTGTGTAGTACCCCTACAAGGGACCTTTCAACTCATATGTACACTCATAACTCACCCTAAGCCGACAGCTCTACGGGTCCAAGGATCTCATACTCATATACTTGCCCAAAACCTGCATTATAATACTTACTGTGACCCAAAATCCAAGCATACCTAGATTTTTGGGCACTTGGACCCTCTGGAAAAAAAAACTGTTGTCTGCCGGTGTGCCCCCAGTCCTGAAGTTCACTAATCCATTCGACGACCAGGCCCCCTCCCCCTCCCCCAGTGCGGGTGGCATACCTTTTTCGATGAAGGTCACAGTGCTACTTAAATAAGACTTGCCCAGTCTCAGAGGCGCCAAGGATATCAGAAGTGGTGCCGGCCGCCAAGTTCGACCTTGCGCGTCAAAGGAGCGGAACCCCTGAACCCTATAAACCCGCATCCCCAAGGAGGAAAAGGTCCTTTTTGCATATATAAAAAATATATATGTATATATCCGACTTCCCACAAATTCGGCCCTTTCGAATTGGGGCGTCCCAATTCTTTCTTTTCCGCTACACCCTCCGGATCTTCGCCCAGACCGTCCAAGTTGGACAGGACTGTGCCTTGCAACCAGTCAGAAACATCAAGAACCCAAGACACTGATAAGCAATAGGAGTCAATCAATCCGCGCCAATGGGATCAACCTCCCCCCAACGATACCCTGTCATCCAGACGTGCTCAAGCTGCCTACCCTTGACGGGCTCAGTGCACCTAAGCCCTGCATGCTTTTGGGGCAGGAGGTTTCCTGATAATCTGGTAGTTTTCAGCATAGGTCCCGAGATGGATCGCAACATATTCTGATCCTTATGCTGGAGACTCCGGAAAACAAGGACACCCAAATTTCTGGCAACAAAAATCTAATCCCATGTTATTGCGAAACCCTAAGCCGTAAACCCTAAACCCTATATCTCCGCATAGAACCCCTATAAACCCCTTTAAGGATTCCCTAATTATAGACCCCAATATCTCCATAGAACCCCTAGAAACCCCTTTAAGGTACCCCTGATTACACACTCCAATATCCCTATAAGAACCCCCTGTATCCCATCCATCTCAGCGAGAAGGCAGGCGTGGACGATGAACTCCGACGCAGTGAGCGAGGAGTTCGTGCTGGCCCGGGACCGGGGCAGCCGGACGCCTGCACTAGACGGTTTGAAGGGTTTTAGGATTCAGGGTTTAGGGTTTCAGGGTTTTAGGGCTTTAGGGTTCGGGGATTCAGGGTTTCAGGGTTTAGGCTTTTAGAGGTTTAGGGTCGAGGGATTCAAGGTTTATGGTAAAAGGGTTTGAGGGTTGAGGGGTTTTAGGGTTTAGCGTTGAGGGTGTAGGAGGCAACGGAGCACCTGGAGCAGACTGGGTTGCCCTTCAGAAGCTTGGCCCAGTTTGGGGCTTGGGAACTGGAATGAAAAATCCATAAGTTATGGGTTCTCTCTAGAGGGGGTAATGAGTGTTAAGCTAGAAGAATGCGGGAATAAAGTCAATAATACGGCTTCTCGAGAATGATAACATAGTCTAAGTTTCTGAATAGCAAGCCAGTAGAATAATGAAGGCTGGGTCATAGATTCCCCAATCATATTACATATGACGCTGTACAATCAAGACTGCAGCCCTTGCGGGTACTCACCAGTAATCTCAGCTGCCGCACTATACGAGGGGCCCAATCATGGGCGACAAAGTTTGACAACCAACCAGGTACCTACACCCTGCAGAAGCAGAAAAATCTTCAAATCCAAAAGCAACAGCCAACCAAAAAGGTTGCAATTTAGCTTTCTTGGGGCCCGAACAACCACTCCCCTCACTATAGAAATTCCCACCCAAAACCTGAGACCTTAAACCCTACACCCACCACCCTTGTTTCGGAGACTTCCCACACCAAAATGGGCGGCTGGTAGACCTTGAAGGCGCATTACGCTTAGTAGGATCTTAATTAAAGGGGAGCCTTCTGATCTGATAGCTCCTACTGAAACCATGAACCCTAAACCCTAAGCCAAAAAAAAACACTAAACTCATCAAACCCAAGCCCCATCTAACCCTGAACCCTAACCCCTGAACCCCAAACCCCAAAAACCCCCAAGCTCATCAAACCCTACATCCTAAGCATGATCAGACCTAACCTCCGAGGCCGTCCACGCCGTGGAATTTTGGGCCCCCCAAGTCGTGGAAAGGCTGCGAAAGTGGATCCCTGGGCGTAGAAGGGCGAGTGAAGGATATGTTGTTCCTCATTAGGATAGGGTTTAGGTCTTAGGGGGAAGGGCTTAGGGCCTAGGGTCTAGGGCTTGGGCTTGAGGGAGCTTAGGGCGGAGGGCTTATATAGGGTTTAAGAGTTTAGGGCTCAGGGATGTTCGAATTGCAGAGGCTTCGCCCGTGGGCTCAAGATTCTTCAGCTGCATCTGGGTTTTATGATTTGAGGGCTCCTAAACCCTCAACCCCAAACCCTGAATAAATAGACCCTACAAGGAAGTGTTCAAGCTGCTGAGGCTCCTGACTCTCTGGATGAATGAAAGCGCTCACCTATTAAACTAGCATCGGGAGGCATGTTCTATTATAAGTACATAGAGATTATGAAGGAACCTGTTGGTAGTTATTCAGGCTTCTAACTCATACTACTCCATGTTTCGTTCATCCTCCATTTATTCCATTTGGTTCGCAACTGTACGCATAAATCCGTATAGACTACAATCCTCAACCCTAAACCGTGTTTCCCTCTGCTCCCCGACTATAACAACTCTTTGAATGCTAAAAAACAGTCCTCTGGGAGTTTCTCTTCATGTACAATGTACCCAAGAGAACCCTTAGCAAAGACCCCTGTGAAGCCTTTGAAACCCGCATCTATCCCTAGGGTTTTTAAGGGTACCCCTATTTCGAGAAACCGCTACAGCGAACTCTCTGAACTGGGGTAGGTTTGGCCCCCCCAAAAATCATCGCTTTACAGAACACATAAGGGAAGAAGGAGAACACCAATTAAAACAACACATGGGGGATTGTCAAAATCATGGTCCCTTTTTGGGTCCCTATTATAATACGGGGCCTAATTTAGGGGACCCAAAAAAGGACCCCACATGTTCAAACCTACCCCTCTCAAGGCGGTAGTCCGAGCAGCGCTGCTCCTAGGAAGACAGGTATATCCTCTCCTGAGCTTGGGGTCCGTTTGCTTTCGAGGGATATAAAGGGGGCTTCTGGGTTTAGGGCTTAGGTACCGTCTACATCGGGTTCCTTCTCATTCAGCGAAGCTACCATATGTGAGTGCATAAGGATATGTAGGGTTTCGGGTTGAGGGTTTAAGCTGTACATGATTTAGGGCTTACCCCGAAAGCTCGTTTCTCTGCCTACAACGACTGAAAGCGGAATAGACCCCTAAATCCAAGGCCCTAAACCTCGAATTCACCCAGACGTCCGCAGCCACTCTAAACTAATACTAATAAGATTCTGATAGTAATCTAGTACCAAACACCATAAGAATGAAGAACCGAGTCTCGGCCGGCCAGTGCAAGGACATCCAACGCATTCTGTGCCTTGGGGTCGAGGGCCCTCAAAGAAGCTTAGGGTTTTTGATGTCCCCTGTAAAGGGGTTATAGGGCTTCTGCAGGGTTGTATAAGGGATCCCGTTCTAAATTCTAAAGGGATGTGTATAATGCAGTTGAGGTTTTATACAAGAAGCTTGGACGGAGGGGGGGTTGCTGGCCCTTCGAAAAAAAACGTTTATTGGGCTTAGATAAGGTTATGTAGGGATTGTATAAGGGCTACAAGGGGTTGTGAAGGGGTTGTGTATGGACTATATACAGGCTATATAAGGTTATCAGGGATAATGTAAAGGGTGAAGTGGCCTGCCTAAATACTTCACAACGATGCAGAATCTGATGAATATGAAATGGGAATTGTGACTACATGGGGGTTGTGAAGGAACGTTGGAGGGTTGGAGTTTGATGTGTGCAAGGGGGGGAGGGGGGCAGGGGGGAGTGATATGAGGGAAAGCATGGAACGTATCATACTGTTTGTTCTAGGGATTGGGGGCTAGTGTTGGGGAGCATGAAGCAACAGATCGTAGGAAAGAAGCCTCTTTGTTTAATCGATACCTACATGGGAGTTTCCTCAGATTAACAGGCCCCAATCTAGACTCCCTAAACACTTTTGACCCTCAAATATAGAGCTCTAATTTGGGAAGCCCCCCCAGATTTGGAGAAACACAAGAGTTGCTTGAGGCTTGAAAGCTCAGCCCATAAAACGGATGTAGGAGATGTATGACGGCTTCAGGGGTTATAGGGGATTATAGATCTATTTCATGCAGCAGGTCCACCACGAACCCGAAAACGCGAACCCAAAACCCAACACCTCAACGCCGATAAAACCTGAATCCTACCCCCGAACACTGAACCCCTAAACCCCCACACATGCCTGAACCCCAAGATCTAAGCATGTTGTGTTCCCAGCCACCAGCTGCGAGGTGTTGTGAAGGGAGCCAAAATTAATACCTTGCACTCAGGGGAATCTGATCACACCAAAATAAAGGTGAGTATAAGGAGAGCATGGACAGCAGTAAGCATAACAAACACATGTGTACTACCAGAGTTGATTGAGGAATACTTCAAATCGGGGAGCTACCAGGTGAATAGCCTTAGCCATACACAAGGCCCGCACAAGTCTTATGTGGGCAGACAGGGAGGTATGTACGGGCCATGTGACTTATGCCGGGGAACTATCCGCCTGCAGCTTCATGTTTTGGGGCTCCACGAGCCAAAACCCAAAACCCAAAACCCCAAGCCGTATGGGTTAAGGATCATGACAACCACTGGCTAACTTAGGCTTCCGGAAAAACCAAAAAGACAGGTAGGTTTAGGGTATTCGCGGGGATCCCCTCAGAATTTTACTATACAGAGAGAAACTGAACATAAGTAAGTTCTTAGACAAGGGACATGTGTCGACCATTTTCTATACAAAACAACTACCTCCCCAGTGTTGAGACCATTGATTCTCCCGCTCCAATGCCGTTACATCTTAGAATGTTGTTCAAAGGCTTTTGCGGGAGGGGCTTGACGTCAATGCGACGGGATTACTTGCCTAAGCAAGCATGCGGCGTAAAACCGAAACCCTAAACTGTACAGTTTGGAGTTTGTAATGTGCAGATTGCGGCCCAAAGCGGGCCTGCAAGCCACGTCTGAGAGCCTGTACAAAATTCCACAGGCACAACTCATTACAGTAAGGTTTCGCAATCGGTTATATCATATTTTGCTAAAAACAAGGATTACACCGGACTGCTTATCCTCATTATTCAAGCTTCTGCATTGCTTTTCCTGCGCTTTCGTCTTACCCTACATAATCACAGTTGCCATGCCATGTTCATGTCCCGTCTAGTCTCAACTCGTCTTGTGATGACAAAAAGAAGCCTTTTTCACACCACGCTCAACGTGGCCCCAAGCCCTAAACTCTAAATCCGAATATTGCCTATTTCTCCCTTTCAATCCCTATATACCCTCAATATCTCCTTTGAGCCCTTTACTGCGCTCAACTCTAGACCCGAAACCCTGGACCTTAACACGTCGGGCCACATACTGCCCGGACATCCAACTCCGGCGAGGACAACGCCAAGAGCAGCGCGATGGAGTCGTCAATCCCTCGCACAAGAAACAGGGAGCGCTCCCTCGAAAGGGGTAACATGGGTGTACACAGGTGTATCTGGGGATACATGAGCCATAGTTTAAACTCCGTACGGGGGGTTATATAGGGGATTATATAGCGGAGTATTATAGGGGTTATTAAGGGGGATACTTGGAGTTGAGACTATAGCTCATAGGGGGTCCAGAGCTACTCCTCAAACCTGCAGTCAGGCCAGACTGTTTTGGGGAATCAGGGCACTTTTGGGGCAATCTGCCAGATAAACCAACAGCTGAAGTCGGGCCAGACAACTAGATCTGAAACTTGCGATAAAACCAGTACGTATTGGATGAGGGATTAGGGCTTAGGGTTCCAAGGCCCCCCAACTCTGAATTGCAAAGACGCTTCCAATACATTGGGTCTATATTCAGCCCCCCATTTGAGGAAACCGTGGATGGAGATATTCTTGCACAACTTGATGTACCCTATGCCTATAGCTCAGGAAACACAGTATTGTTAGGGTGCCAAGTGGTGCAAGCTTCCCTCGATTCGTGATTCCCCCTACTAAGCCCCCAAGGATGCCCCTTAATTGATCCTAACTATCCCGAAATGACATTACTAAAGGGGGGAACGGTGAAGGTTGTAGTACACGGGGGTTAGTAGGTACTTTTCATGTGCCTTGGTAACCCTGCACCCTAATCCTAAACCCTGATTTCTACTCCCTAAGCCCTGAACCCTGAGCCCCAAAAAGCAATCCTTGAAGCCCTCAAACCAACTCCAGGCCCTTGTGCCTGGATCGCTACTGATGATCACCGGCCGCCGCGCTGCCACAACGCTGGCAACCAAGAAGATGAAACCATAGGCCAAGCGTAGCATGGCAGCGCTAGGCGCTTAGGCACGGGCTTAAGGTTTTATTAGAAAGGATTGGAGAGTGTACCACATAATTTTGGATGTCATAGAGGCTGCTTTAAGGGGTCCATACCTCAAACAGTAAACAGAAACAATCCAAGCCACGACTACTACAAAGAAGAAGCATTGCCCTTTTGATAGTTTCCCTAAAATGGGGTACCTAATATAGACCACCCAAAAACCATAACTCTCATTATGGGGGGCCCCCAAAAAGGCACACTCAAAGTTTCGGAAAATTACCCTTTAATCTTCCAGTGTAGGGTGGCCAAGCTTGTTGAGTCTGGAATGTCTAAGGGTTGAAGGTACATGAATATCCTGGCTTCACCTACCAAATGCCGATTTTATAGGGTTGTTAGGATTTAGGTGAAGGGTTTAGGGTATACTCTTAGGTTTTTAGGGTTGGAGGCTCCTGCATTTTTGGAGTTGGCTCAAGTTGCTGCTGCCGGAAATGCGCGACCCACTGCAGACAGCCGCACTTTAAGTTTACGAGCAAAGCCGTGGGCCTCGTATAGGCTCCTGCTCTCAACCCTTATCTCTGAACCATGTTCCCTTCTCCAGAACAACAAATATTCCAACATAGTGCCAACATTTCATGAAAGGGAGATATCCATTCCTTCATTACCTGGGGCGAGGAGTGGGGTTATGAGAAGGTGACCATCAACGAAATGGACCTCATTTCACAACACAATCCTTATAAATTAAAAATCAATGAATATTCCAAGTTCCATGTAATTTGCCATCTTCTTTTCCATTTGATTCTCCATTCTAGTAGCTTCCATGCCCCGTGACAACCCCAAAGCCTATGGCCTAATCCCTAAACCCTTAATCGTCCCTCGGTAGCCCCAGTACATGTAGCTTCTATATATGATATGTAGCTTGTATAACTCTAATACTACAAGAGCTTCCATCATCCCTATCCGAATGGTTCTATAACATAACGGTAACGCTAATGTTGACAGTAGCTCAGTTGCGCTAGTCTAAACTCCTAGCATCCCCCTTAGTAAACCCAATAATATTCCCCTTGTAATCCCTATATAACCCGTTTAAGGAGTTTAGACTATTCTACGTACATTTGGGGATGTTGCGCTCGTCTTCTCAGGTCCCAACTGTCACAAATCCACCGTCCGCTGGTCGATCAACACATACAACTGTGCCGCTGGCCTAAGTTTTTAGGGGTGAGGATTTAGGACTTTTTGTTGAAATGTAGGATCTAGGGTTGAGGGCTAGTAGCATGGTGTTGTGCTTGAGGTTTTTGCCCTTACAGAATCTCTGCATGGCTCCCATGTAATCCCTATATCTTACCTGCAGAATGCCTAGATAACCCCTATAGAATAGAATGCGTATATAAGCCCCATGTAATCCTATCTCTGCGGCTGAGCATTGGTCCTGAGCCTCCACGAGCACGTCCCCACTGAAGGCGAAAGAGGGTAGGCACTCAGTGGGGCGGGGGAAAAAGGTTGGACAAGGTGGCGACGGGCCTTTGGGGGAACAGCCAGGCGCCAACGGCACGCCCAGTTATGTACAGCGCCGCGTAACTGCATCCTTGCTGAGCGGTAGTACGGGTCAGGCAGACGGGCGCAGAGCTTGACGTACCCAAGCAGAGGCCAACGAAGCAAGTGTGGCCGACTAGGGTGCAGCAAGGCGGCCCCTGGGCCAGGAACTGGCGGAGGTTCAGGGAGGCGCCGCAGGACAGCTCGGGCGTTCTCCCACTGCAGAGTCACAGCCAGCATCTCATAGAGCCGACTGGCCTCCACAGACACGGCCTCCCCGGACTGAGCAGCCGTAGCTTGGGCCAGGGCCAGCCAGGTTCCGACGGCTGTGAGCCCCCAGCCGCCCCGGCTTTCAACAAAAAGGGCACGAACTTGATGCCCTGGGCTGAGCAAAGCTCCTGTGTCTGCAGGTGGCTGCATTTGCGGGCTTCGTAGTCCCACACGAGCTTTTGAGCTTCAGACAGGAGGTGATGCAGGGTGTAGACCCCAGTAATCCCAAAAACCTTAACCCTATAGAATCTCCACATATCGCCTAGGTAAACCTGAAAAATGGATTTGCGAGTGTACCCCTCCCACCCCCTGCCCACCACTCTCTAGTATAGGAATTTCCCCCCCAAAAAAGAGCCCCAGTGACCCTGGAGATCAGTAGGGATTCTGAGAGGCTTTAGGGTTTTGGAATGGTTTCGAGAAAATGTCCACATCTGCCAGGAACGTTTTTCCTAGGCCCTACGCTAGAACATCGCAATCTAAAGAACGCCAAACCCTAAACCCTATGCCGCTTACGCCGCACACAACATCCCGAGTAGCTTATGGATTTAGGGTGTAGGATTTAGAGTTTTGGGTTTAGAGTTTAGAGTTTGGGGTTTAGAGCGGGGCAGTGGACTCCAAGTGTCTCCCAAATTAGATGCCCAATGTAATTTTTCTATATGCAATTACACAAACCAATATTCCGAAGCCACTCTATATAACATCACCGAAAGCCATACCTAACACTCTATATACCTCATCTAGTTCCCTATATCCTTACCCATGAGACCTCCCCCACTCTCTCGTATGAACCCTGCAACGTAAAATCCTAATGTCCTAAAACCCTAAACATCTAAACCCCTACACCCTACATCCTACAACACTGAACCCTAAACCCCTAAACCCTGAACCTCGAAACCCTAAACTCCCTAAAGTACCCGTATCAGCCCCAGCCCCACCTTTGGTTAGCTAGGAATGATGGGATGGATCCTTATTGTAGTCCCTATACAACCCATCATGGTAGTTATCGTTTTCTTTTCCATTCCTTCTTTCAAAGGTAAGTCAAACCCTAAACCCTAAACCCCAAACCTTAAACCCTAAACCCTATAGACCCATAAATGTTATTTGAGCCATTGTCTAAACTCCTAGTATCCCCCTTAATAAGCCCTGTAGTAGTCCCCTATATAATTATATAATCCCCTATATAACCCCCCTTTAAGGAGTTTAGACTATAGCTCATTTGGTAAGCAGCAAGGTAAGCACCAGGCCCCATTCAGCTCAGGATGACTCCGGCTGACGCTCAGCCTGACACCTGAGGAGCGGTTGTCTTGGGCTTAGGATGGCAGGTGGCAGGATTTAGGGGTTTTGGGGTTTTAGAGTCTTAGGGTTTTAGGGTTTAGAGTTTTAGTGTTTTAGGGTTTTAGGGTCTTGGGGTGTGGGGTTCACAGCTGCACCAAATAAAGTGTTAATACTCCTATAGAAAAAAGACCCGACAGAAGGTATGATCTTACTTCTCAGCGGGGGGCTAACCCTAAACCCATCTCAACTGCGCAATGTCGGTCCTCACTCTTCGATTTTTTCATTCTTTGGAGAATGAGTTTGGCGAGAGGGGAGGCAGAAAGATGTCATGTAAGAAGGGGATATTGGTTACCCCAACTCCGATTATCAGGGTTTAAGTTTTGGGGTTTAAGCCGTAAGAGTCACACGATCGTCATGGCATCCTCCTTCTGGGCACTGGGGTAACCAAAAAACCCTATCAATAACTGTTGAACACTATATGTCGAAATAAACTCTCAAGTTCTGTGCTGTTTCGATTTTTTACTTCACTCTACGCATTGGCAACTTGACCCTACATAAACCCAAAGCCCTGAACCCCAACTCGTCTTTCACTTTCCGTAGCCCTGAACCCTAAAACGCTAAACGCCAATTGTTGTTAACTATCACGGTCCTTCTTCCGAAGTTCTTCTGACCTGGCCCCCAAACTACGCAGAACAAGGCCTTTGGGACTGTCCTGAGGGGTCCTGGACCATCATTTCATCTACCTTGGAGGTCCAGGTATCCCTAAACCCTAAACCTTACAGCCTAGACCCCTAACCCCTAAACC